>PVKP010048381.1:0-14502 GCA_004027715.1 Plecturocebus donacophilus
TCGTCTTTGTAATTGCCGACTTTGAGATTGGGTCTCTGAGTGGACGTCCGGCTTGTTGGTGATGAAGTTTTTTCTGTTTCTTAGTTTTCCTTCGGGGGGCGCTCCTTCCCCACAGAGCTGGGCCTTCCCAGGTTCAGCTGTGCTTCTCAGTCCTCAGCACTTCCAATTGCTGTTCTCCTTGTGGGGATGGGACCAGCTGTGCCCAACCAAAAGGCACCACCCAGTCCCGCACACTCCGCACCGAGAAGCGCCGCGCCAGCCAAAAGAGTCGCGCTGGCGACCTGCGTGGCTCCCTCGCAGGGAATCTCCCAGTCCGTGGGCATCAAATATTCGTCTGCAACTGTGGCGTCCACTCGCTCTCTGCGCCCTCACCGCGAGCCACAATCCCGAGCTGCTGCTACGCGGCCATTTTGGATCTCTCTCCGCCCGGTGATGAAGTTTTTTTGTTTCTTAGTTTTCCTTTGGCGGACGCCAGTTCCCCTCTTCCCGGGTTCGCTGCGCCCGCTGTGAAACTCTCCGTCCTCAGCGCTTCCAATTGATGTTTTCCTTGTGGGGACGGGACCAGCCGAGCCCGTCCGTCCCGTATACTCCGCACTGGGAAGCGCTGCGCTGGGTGCCGGCAAAACAGCCGCGCCGGCCAAAAGAGTCGCGCCGGCGACCCGCGTGGCTTCTCTGCCGGGAATCTCCCGGTCTGTGGGCAACAAAAACTCGTCAGAAAGTGCGGCGTCCACTCGTTCTCTGCGCTTTCACTGGGAGCTACATTCCGGAGCTGTTGTTAGTCGGCCATCTTGGATCTCTCATATTTTTTTTTTCTTAAGTAGACTGAAAACTGATTTATTATATGTACTCAGTGAAGGCATATAAATTGATTGAGGCTAAACCAAATAGAGATCTTTACCTGAGTGCTGCAGAATACTGCCCTTCCAACTTGTATCTGTAGGGTTCTCAGTTGCAGACAACAATTCACTCAAGTTAAGTTAATCAGAAAACAATGTACTAAATAGGATTAGATATCTGTGTTACCTTTTGAAGTTTCCAGGCATTGAATGCTATACAATGAAAAAGAAGCTGGAGATCATATCCTTAAAGAACTTTTACTTTCAATCTGGTTCATCTACTATCTTTATGTTTGTTAAACATAAAATGCATAAACATATAATTACTCTAAATGTATATGGAAACATAGTAGAATATGACTGTAAATACAAAATTAATAATATGATAATCTGCACTAAAAGTACAGTGTTCAGAATGAGGGCAAGAATGGTATCACTGACTTCTGCATTGAGACATCCTGTCAGACTTAACCTGTGTTACATCAAAAACCTACACTCCGCAAGTGGCTTCCATAAGCACTTCTATTCCCAGTGTCTTGAATAATATCTGAGGCTTTACTAGTTAGCTTAGGGAAAGTCTGAAGGGAGTTTTTACTGGTGAAATTTGTGACTTCTATGTTATAAATGCCATCTCATTGTTAAAAATGAAGTAAAACATATGCATTGGCTAAAATATTTTAGAAATATTTCATACCCTTACATTAAGAGGAGATGAAAATCTGGCAAGGTCTTATCCCGCATTCTCAAAAATAACTCTAAAGAACTGATCCTTAAATGGTCTTGAGTCCAACCATTCATCACAAGGACTTCATTTTCCTAATATTGACAGAAAATATTTTGAAATATTGTCTTGTCTGCTTCAGGGATGCTATTACAGGAATGGGGACAGGGAGGAATTTCATCTGGCTGGAATATAATTCTACCTCCTTTTCAGATGAGTCGAACACAGTGATTAAATAAATTACTAGAGGTCCACAGCCAGGAAGTGGCAGCTGTGGTTTATACCCAGGCATTCAGACTTGGAGCCCACATGCATCACTGCTAGGCAATCCTAATTCACTATAATGAGATTCTTTATGCTATTGTGATTATAAAAAAAAGATGAGCTTAAAAATTAATTTCATCAGAAATTATGAAGAATGAACTGCCTGTAATCTCAGCACTTTGGAAGACTAAGGCAGGTGGATCACTTGCGGTCAGGAGTTTGAAACTGGCCTGGGGAACATGGCAAGACTCCATCTCTATGAAAAATATACAAAGAAAAAATATCTAGGTGTGTTTGTGCATGCCTGTAGTCCCAGCTCCTCAGGAGCCTTAGGTGGGAGTATCACCTGAGGCCAAGAGGTTGAGCCTGCAGTGAGCCATGATTGCACCAGTGCACTCCAGCCATATTCATAGCAAAAGGGTGAGAACACATCAAAACAAAACAAAACAAAAAAAAAACCAGAATGTGAACCAATGTCAGGATTTCTCTGTTTCCTCTCTCTCCTGGCTTCTTCTTTTTTTTTTTTTAATAATGAAAATAATCACAGCAGAAGCAATGTGTTAATTGAATACCACTGTATACCTAACATCTACCTATTGGCTCAAATGAATTCAGTTGAATAAATGCATGAGTAATAATAATATATGTTTACAATAATATCACTTTACCTGTCCCCTTCAATGAAATTTTTCATGTCATAGAGTGACAGATACCAGGATGAAACACCTTACCATGGACAAACATTTGAATTGGTGACCAAGAAAATAAAGATGAAATCTGTTTCTGTTTTGTAAAATAAAGAAAATCACTCAGATCACTAAAATAATTTAGATAAATATAAGCAAATTGAAGTCTGTTTTAGGATGTGCTTGACCCAGAAGTGAAGAAGGAACTAGGAAGACAGTAGTAGCTGGAATCTACTGAGAGAACAGAGTCTCCAGCAATCTCCTGGACCACACAGTAGGTTCTCAAACCATGTCGTGCTTCTCTTGGCAGTAGCTCCGTTCCCTAGTATTCTCTCAGCACCAACTAGTATCATACTTTGCTCTGTGTTTCTTTTCTCTATCTCAGTGGTATGCAACTCATTCTTTGTAAAGTTGTACATTTCCATTACTACCCTGGAGGGCTGATGTGGTACATTGAAAGATGTTTGGAAAAGGGCTTTAGACCCTTGACCCTTGCTTCAACCAGAGTAGTTTTGTGTTTGCCCATTGTACATACATACTGAGATTAAGAGTGAACTTTATTTGAAAGATGACTGGTACTACCAGAAAACAAACAACAACACAAAAAAAACTGAAAACCTTTGAGCTGTCTCTGCTTTTCAAAGTTTCTGTTTTGTTTTTCAATAGCCTGACGTGGCTAAATCAACCCCCTCACCACTGTTACGGCCTTCCAGATTTTATTTCAGAAATTGACTCTTAATATATTTTGTTTTCTGCATCAAGTGCTCAATATTTTCTGCTTTTGGTATTTTTTTTAAATTCACACTTTTGTAAGAAGTAATATGATGGACACAGTCATTTCTCTTCCCCTTTTTGCATATAATTTGATTGACCTTAAATCCTTTTTTCCAGACCAAGAAGCTGTAATTGTCGAGGTCACCTACAGGGCAAACCTTGGCTATGCCGAAAGTGCCCAAGATGTGTCAGATATCCTGACACGTGTGTTGTGTGCAGTTTTTTTTTTTTTTTTTTTTTTGTGAGACAGAGTCTCCCTCTGTCACTTAGGCTGGAGTGCAACGGCGTGAGATCTTGGCTTACTGCAGTGTCAGCCTCCCAGGTTCAAGCAATTCTCCTGCCTCTGCCTCCCAAGTAGCTGGGATTACAGGCACCTGCCACCATGCCTGGCTAACTCTTTGTATTTTTAATGGAGACAGATTTTCACCATGTTGGCGAGGCTGGTCTCAAACTTCTGACCTCAGCTGATCCATCTGCCTTGGCCTTCCAAAGTTCTGGGATTACAGGCATGAGCCACCATGCTGCAATTTTGCTTTCTAAAGCTGAGTCGTAACTTTAACAAATGGCTCAATGTATTTGACAACTATTTTCTCCTACTGTATTACTTTATACTTTTGGAGAAAAGGCAAAAATATATACACCAAAAATTATTTAGCAAAGTTAAAATAGTACCACTCCAGAAACATTGGAAGGGGAACGATTTTTCATTCTAAAAATTTACAGATACATTCAAGTATGTATGACTAAAAGCTGTGTTTCATTATTTACTGGAAGTGTAACATGCTTTCTTACCTTTGTTTTTCTTGGAAAAAAATGTTATTAAAAAATCAAGCTTTTAAACTCTTATACCTTTTACTTTTTTATTTTTATTGATAAATAGCATTTTACATGTTTATGTGGCACGTGATATTTTGTTTCGTGCATAGATTGTATAGTGATCAAGTCAGAATATTTGCGGGGTTTTTTTTTGTTATTTTGAAATATACACTTTTGTTGTCATAGTTACTCTGCTCCACTAGAATTTATTTCCTCTAACTGTATGTTTGACCTATTAATCAATCTCTCTAACCTCTCACACTGTTCCCAGCCTCTAGTGTGTATCATTCTCCTCTCTACCTCCATGAGATCAACTGTTTTAGCTCCCTCATATGAGTGAAGAGATGCTATAACTCTCTTTCCATGCCTGGCTTATTTCACTTAACATATTAACCTCCAGTTCCATCCATGTTGCTACAAATCACATGATTTAATTATTTTTAGGGCCAATAGTATTCCATTGTGCATATACACCACATTTTCTTTATTCATTTGTTCACTGATGGACCCAGGTTGATTTCATATCTTTAATATTGTGAATAGTGCTGTGATAAACATGCAAGTGCAAGTATTTCTTCAATACACTGATTTCTTTTCCTTTGGATACGTATCCAGTAGTGGGATTACTGGATCACATGACAGTTCTAGTTTCAGTTTTTTGAGGAACTTCCATATTATTTTCTATAATGGCTGTGCTAATTTACATTCCCACCAAACAGTGTATAGCCATTCCCTTTTCTTGGTATTCTTGCCAGCATTTATTTTTTGTCTTTTTAATAATAATCATTCTAACTGGGGTAAGAAGAAATCTCATTGTGGTTCTGATTTGTATTTCCTTGATGATCAAATATTGAGCATTTTAAAATATATCTGTTGGCCATTTGTAACCCCTTTTTTGATAAATGAGAAATGTCAATTCATTTCCTTCACTGAATTTTAATGGCACTATTTCTCATGTTAATGTGGAGTAATTTGAGTTCCTCATATATTTTGGATATTAGTCCCTTGTCAGATTAATAGTTTGCAAGTATTTTCTCCCATTCAAGAGGCTGTCTTTTCACTTGGTTATTTCCTTTGCTATGCAGAGGCTTTTTGGTTTAATATAGTCTCATTTGTCAAATTTTAATTTGTTGCCTTTACTCTTGAGGTATTTTCCATAAAATTTTTGCCTACCAGTGTTCTGACATATTTCCCTTATTTTCTTCTAATAGAATTATAGTCACTGGTCTTAAGTTTAAGGCTTTAGTTATTAATTAGTTAAGCATCTTCCATATATTTTGCGATGGACATTTGTGAGTGGCTTCCCCACCATTCATCTCCCCTCTTTTAGGGACAGCTACAATTTTTATATGAGGATCTACTTTCCATAACTCTTAGTGCATGGCTGAAATCAGCTTCACCATTAGCTATAGCCAATATGTGGCCTTTTTGTTTAAGGAAATTTAGGTTGGATTCTCTGCAAAGCAACCACAACCTTCCAATGGCTTACTTTATCAGCCATCAATCTTGTGTTAGCTTTGAGTCTCCATCAGCCAAGTTTACAAACATAGACTGTTTTTTTTCTTGTTGTTGTTGTTTTTGCTGTCACCAAAATTGTTAACTTTCCTTCTGCTGCTTCATTTCCTCAGTGGTAAGGCTGCTGCCAGGAATGCTGCTTTCCTGTCATTGCGGACTCAACATTTCTTCTCCCTGGGGAGTAAGAGAGGGCTGTTTTGGCCTTCCTCCTCTAGTGAATTGTTCTGGATACCTTTTTTATTTTATTCTATTTTTGCTGGCCTCTTACCCTAGAAAGGGAAGATTCTTAAAGAAGGATCCTGAAACTTAACTTTTGTACCACATGCTGATTCTTCCCTAATGCTTCCTGGGAGACATAGAGGCCATTCCCAGTAACTTCATGAATGAAGCACTAGATATTATCCCTCAATCACATTATTTAAATCTTCTTTAAGAAGATTTAAATCTAATTTAAATCTAATTAAAATCTAATTTAAGACTTAGTACAACTCTTCTGTAGACACTTATTTTCTCCACACACTTTTTTTATGGGAAGTTGTGTATTCAGAAAAGCAGGTGTAATAGGCATGTGGGTAGGATGGAATAAGAGCAGATTAATTCTCCTTGGGAAACAAGTAGAAAAAGTCAGATAAATTATGCAAACTAGGTTTTAAAAAACATCATAGAACAGTGGAAACAAGATAAAAATAACTGAAATTAGAGAGAGATCAGACTCTTTTGAAGTAAAGCAATGACAGCTAAATTTTTTTTTTCTGGAAGAATTTGAAAATTCTGAGCATGTGCTGAAGAAAGAGTTAAGACCACACAGAGGAATTCTACAGAAGAGAAGAGAGACCAGCAAAGCTTTCACTTTCAGTGATTACATGAAACTGGAGTAATGAATTGTAAATGTAAGGGGTTTAATTGCATTAAAAATTTTCCCACAGATCACTTTGTGAGTTCTAGGTCTGTACATAAGGCTGAAGAGGAATGCAAAACACTTCTAAAGAGCAGAAAGGGAGCTTCAGTAGTTTGACACTTAAAAAGGCCTGCCAATACTCCTGAAGATACTCACCAAAATTTAATTCCACATGACATAAGGACCTAAAGAGGTTACTTGAGAATTTCTGA
The DNA here is from genome assembly GCA_004027715.1 of Plecturocebus donacophilus. Taxonomy (NCBI): domain Eukaryota; kingdom Metazoa; phylum Chordata; class Mammalia; order Primates; family Pitheciidae; genus Plecturocebus; species Plecturocebus donacophilus. The sequence goes on from PVKP010048381.1 coordinate 6,723, forward strand.
TGGCAGAAATCAATCTACAATGTTTCAAAAGTAAGGAAGCAAGAATCAAAAATATCTTAATTAAAATCCTGGAAATGATATGTCTTTAAAAGAGACACGAATCATACCTAAACTGCATCTTATTAAAACTGCAACCCAGCCCTGACTTGACACAATTCCTGATGGAATTGAGATGTTCATTTTTTTCCCTACCTTCCTAAGAAAGGAAATATGAGAGCCTCTCTTATGGGGACTTACATTAACTAGAACATTTATTTATTCATTTATTTAAAAAAAGAGACCTTGTTTATGACAAAACTGAACTAGCAGTGCACTAGACAAAAATGACTTAATGGTGCTGGTTTAATTAGATGTTTATATGAAGGACAGATGTACTTTCCCTATCTAGTGTCATATAAAAAATCAGTTTCATATAGATTATACATCTATATGTAATAGGAAAAATATCAAAGCTTTTAGAAAGAAATGTAAGAAGTCATTTTTGTGACTCAGAATAGGCAAATATTTTTTAAAATAATACAGAAAAAGCATTAAAGATAAAGCAGAATATTGGTAAAGCAGACTATGTTAAAATCAATAATTTCTATACATTAAAAGACACCATTAAGACACCCACAGAATGGAAAAAGATACTCTCTCACATATACCTGAAAAAAATTGTATCCAGAACATATGAAGAATTTTTACTAATCAATTTATAAAATAGACACATCCAAAGACAAAATATTGATATTTGAACACATACATTGTAAATACATTATATACATTATAAAATAGAATATCCAAATATCCTCAGTATAATAAGTTACATCATTGAGTATATTAAGATACTCAACTTTGTTGTTGTCAGGGAATTGCAAAATAAAACCATAAAATGACATCTAAATACTCCTACCAGAAAAAAAAACGAAAAATGCAGAAAATAACAAGTGTTGACAAAGATGTGGAGAAAATAGAATACTTAATGAAGACATGAATATAAATTTATATCTAATACAACTGAAAATATAATACCCTATAACCCAATAATTTATTTCTGGGTATATAGTCAACAAACAATAATGGCCATATGCTCACCAAAGAACATGAAATAGAACTTTCATAGTGGCACTATTTGTATCAGCGAAAACCCTGAAAATTCTGAATATCTATCAATAGTAGAATAGATAAGTAAATAGTGGCAATACTTATCATTATACATTAGCATATATGACATATGAGAATGTATGATTTACAGCTAAATGAAACAATTCCAAAATATCTTATTCTGACATTGAACAAAAAATCAAGTCACAAGAGTATACACTCTATCATTTCATTTATATAAATTATGTAAATAGGCAAACAAAAAGTATTAGAAGTCATGATGGTGACTACACTTGAGAAAGTGGGTGTGTCCCTAAAAGGAGTGCAAATGGGGTCTTCTGAAGTCCTGACAATTTTTTGTTTCTTCATTGGGGTGACAGTTACACAGATACATATACGTATGTTCAACTTTTGAAAATTAGTTGAGATTCTCTTATTATACATATACTTGTTTTTGAAACAGAATCTTGCCCTTTCACCCGTGTACAGTGGCATGATCATAGCTCATTGCAGCCTGGAATTCCGCAGCTCAAGTGATCTTCCTGCCTCAGCCTCACAGGTAGCTAGGACTATATATGTGCACCACTATGCCCCACTAATATAGGTTTTTAATATATGTATTGAGTTGAATACAAAGTAGACAGAATAGAATAACAAACCAGCCTGTAACCATGCACTCATACTCAGCTGCAATGAGAGATCTATGACTAATCTTGTGTTAAGTATATTTCCAGTTCCCACTTCTCATATTGTTTTCAAGGAAATATCAGACATCATATCATCTCATATGTAAATATTTTAGTCTCCATCTCTAAATTATAAGCCCTCTTTTTCAAATGGAGCCACAATAACATTATTGTTGGCAATGATTTCTCAACAATATTTTTAAAACACAGTCAGCATTCGAGTTTCCAAGCAGAGCATATATACAAGTTTTTAATGCTAGGAAGTTTTTACTTTACTCTACCTTTCCCCCATTCTCATTCCATCTTCCTAAACAGACTTGGAATGGTCCCAGCGTTTTGAATACCACAGGATCATGACCACCCAGTATCCTAACATCAGTTAAAAGATGCTTTTAAGAAAGTATTTGCAGATTCACAGTCTTAGGAATTTTGCAAAGAGGAAGAAGAAAAATGTAGCAATGCAAGTAATTATAGATACCTTAGTAAAAATTTTAGGTCTAGGAATCAAATCTGTCAAACAAAACTGAAAGTAAGAGTATGTCTGCCCTGAGAACTGGTATATTGCATTTTATGAATAGATATGTGTTCTTAAAGAAAAGAAAATGTGGGGACACTTGTCTAGAGTGATCTAGAAGTTCACCCCACTTGAATGGGATACGATTCTCATATTGTTTTCTTGACTTTAGAAAAAATCTGATAGTTCAACCTTATGAACTCTATACACATGTACATAAGTATAGTTAATAATAGTTTCTTTAATTAAACAATGACAATGTTCCCTGAATGTTTTACACACACATGCACATGAACACACACATACACACACATTTGAATTCTATGTTTAAAATCCCTCCTTCTTATGGACCTGAATGATAGAGTTTTCAATTTTGGTTAAATGATTTTTACTATATATCCTACTTTTGGAATAATGAATATTTGAGCAAATATATTTGATAAAATTGCTTTTTAAAAATTAATGTTTTAATTTTTATAAAAAGAAGGTTTGGATGATAATTCAAGTGGCCAAAAAGTAAAAATTTAGCTTTCTACCACAAATTGTACTTTTGTGGATTCGAGTGATATAATAGTATGTTAGTCATGTTTATTGCTGTGGTTTGAATATTTATATAAGGGAATTATGGTGCTTCTTGAGCACAGGATGTTTAAGCTGATGATATGATGATGGAATTTATATTACCAGGACCTCTATTTACGCAACATGTCTTGATGTTAGAATCCCTGAGTCATCATTGCACAAGTTAGCCTAAGCCCTTGAAATATGGTGGTGCTCTGAAATAAGTTTTCAATCAATAAACCTTTACGATAACAAAAGCATAGGAGTACACAGGCATATCAGTGCCGATTCCTGCCTCATTGTACTTGGCCTCAGCAGCAGATAGGCAACAGGTAAGCAGGATAGACATAAACTCCTGCTAGTTGACTTTCTTCTTGAAAATATGAATAATGGGTCTTCCTTCTTCCAGTAAAAAATCAAGTTAAAATTTGAGGGGAAGATCTCTGCTTAATTTTGATTGGTTTGGTTTTTATTCTCAGTCCACTATAGAGATCTTGAAAATTTTTAATAGAAGAGAATTCGTAAAATAATAAAGGCTTTTTTTTTTGAAATTACTATTGTAGTACTTTCCCTGGGACATCGCTGGCACTTTAGTGAGAAATTGGGAGAGACTATATTATAAGGAATGCCTTCAATGCAGGGAAAATATTTATCATTTTATTAACAAAAAGTAAAGAGAAAAGCAGTTCTAGGGTTGTTTTAGTAACTCAGTGATAGCATCAGACACAGAATCTGTCCATCCTTCTGACCTCCCCTGCTGAGAGCTCCAGCTTTCATTCTGCTCCTGTTTGCTTCATAGCATAGATCCAGTCATTAAACTCTTACATGGCAGGGTCCAAAGCTAAAGAAAGGAGTTAGGCAGGAAGAAACAGGCCTTTCATCATATGATTCTCTCTTTTAATCAAGGAGAAAAATTGTTTCCAGAAGCCCCAGCCCCTGACTAACCTCTTTATATCTCAAGTTCTAGATGTTCATACTTAGACTAATCACTGGCAAAGTGGAATGGGATTATCATGATTAGTTTAGGCCATTTATACATTATCTCCTGGAACTCAGCAAACAAAACTCAGTATATAATAAAGAGCTAATGACATCAGGTAATCAAGGAACAACACCTGTCATGGGTTGCACTGTGGCTCTCTGCCATTCACAATTTTTCACAAAAGTACTTACATGAGTTTTCCAACATTGTGTTCTCCAACATGTGTTATGTGCCAGGTGTAGCAAAATAAATCGACATAAAATGCAAAATAAAATAAAATAAAATAAAATAAAATAAAATAAAATAAAAACCAACTTATTTTTAATAACAGTGTACAGACATAATAATTTATATATATTTTAAGGGAAGGCTCATCAGTCAGGTCATTTATTGGGATGTAATCTTGCTCTAACTAAATGAGTACATACAGAGGAGGAGAACATTTGAGCAGGTGCTTCCAATCCTACAATAACACCACAAAAAGTCTGTAAAAAGAAGTGTTACTACATGAATGTAAGTTTATCACCACCATGTAAAATTAATGAGAAGCATATACACCTTTGATGATAGTTCATCTTTACATACCAGATCCCCAAGTTATTTCTGTGAAGTAGAATTGAAATAAGCCTGTCAAAGTGTATCAAAGAATGCCAAAAGATAGCACTAATGTCCACTGGAAGAAAGAAAAATCAACAAATGAAGATGGAGATTATATCGTAGTTGCTATTCTGAACAAACACATCTGAGTTCATCTTTTTTTCCCAAATATTTATTTCACTTGCTAAGAGAGCTTTCCTGATGTTTAGAGTTTTTCATATGGTTAGACATCCTTGTGACTAGAAAACAACAGTATAAAATAGTAATGAGAAAACTTTATAATCAGGCAGCATTTTTCAGTATAAGCACCTTATCTGTTGATCATAATGGAAGATTAACCTCTGTGCAGAAAGAAAAATACCTGTTTACAGAGTGTGTACCAAAGTCAAAGGTGTGCAGTGAATCCTCTGTACTTTTGTACTGCCCTTAGTCAGGTGGGCTAGCATCTTTTAGAAATGTGGTCTGTAAAGAGGGCAGATTTTTAATGCTTTAAATCTTTGGATTGAATTGGATTCAATTATTTCCACTGAATTGGATTAGCATTGAATCAGAATCCTCATTTTAGGAAGCTCACCCAAGAGAAAAGACACAAATCTGGAAATTCTGGGTACAGGTATAAAAAGTGGAAGGAACATAGCACTTAGAAACAACAGGAAGATAAGAAAAAAATAAAGCATTTCAGCTGCTACTTGTGGAGATTCTTGGATGTATTTTTGAGTTTCTTTTTAGCCTGAGCTACTCCTTTATACCACGTTGTTACTTCTAACTCAAAATGACACCACTTTAAAAAGGCAATGCATCACACCCACGTGGTGGTCCAGGTCATATCCCTGAAGTCATCATTCTTGGCTTTCCTCTCTTGGTTTTCCCCAGCATTATGGAGGTATAATTAATGATTAAAATTGTAGTCCAGGTACTGTGACTCACACTTGTAATCTCAAAGAAACAATAATAATAATAATAATAAATTGTATATATTTAAGGCATATGACTGTATGATTAGATATACCTATACATTTTGAAATATTCACTTCAATCAGGTTAATTAACATATCCATCACTTCCCATAGTTATCTTTTTTTTCCATGATGAGAACATTTAAGATGCACTCTCAGCAAATTTCAACTATACATCGTCGTTAACTATAGTCATATTTAGATATTCAGAACTTATTTATCTTGCATAACTGAAGAGTTGTGCTCCTTGACCAACACCTCCCCATTTCCCCTACGCAGCCCCTGGTAATCACTATTCTACTCTGTTTCTACAAGTTTGGAATCCCTGCTTTTTATTCTAATTGTAACACAGAGTATGGCGGTCAGATCTCACTAACAGCTGAGCAGACAGGCCTCCATGACAACTGTTTCAGCGCTGACTGAGTGGTCAAGTTAATTACTAAAAGCTGAAAGAGCCAGTGTTCTTATACAAGTGCTAGAATATAAGAAAAGCCCACCAAGAGTTTTGCCCAGGCCTTTCTTGGGCCTTGAAGCATGTCAAGATAACAAAGTAATTCTTAACAGGACCCATATAAGATGAAACAAGTTTCACTGGGGGGGCTGAAGAAACTCCCCAGACCTCCACAAACACGTTTATTGGGGGATTCAAGGGACTTCCCAAATTGTCATGATTTAGCAGGGGACAAGATAAAGGTAATCCCTGCTGGCAAGTAGATCCATCTAGATTAAATAAATTTATTGAGGGTCCAGAGAAATGTCTTTGAAAACTCAGACCTTCCTCTGGATTAGATTACAAGAGGTTAATCACTTATATCTTTAGATATATGCAAACTCCCACATAGACATATAGCTTAGAAGGACATATAGAAGTTTAGCAGACATATAGCTGGAAAACTTTGTAATTATGAGTTGGTCTGGCTACATTTTCTTGGCCTTCTCCCTGTACCTAGTTACATAATAAACTCTTCTTTCCCAGTTCATCTGCATCTCGTTATTGGGCTATCAGAATAAACAGCCTGACCCTCGGTTTGGTCTAGGAACAAATTTAATGAGCCAGCCAGGAGCCGCTGGGACACCGCCAGGACGATGCTGCTTCCAGTAGCCAGCAGCTTGTGGCGACACAGTCTTCAGGAGGATCCCAGCAGCTGCTAGGTAAGATTTTGCCAGGGGTCCCTCCTGAGAGCTGTTTCGTGCACAAAATTGCATGTCCCTTCCACTACTGGGGAATAACAGAGATCAGGAATGGACACACTCAAAGGATGAGTTAACTTCACCCTTAATAAGAAACTCATTGTTTTCCTATCAGGGGTGGTTAAGCCATTTGTCTAGTATCCCAGGGAAGCAACAAGACTCCTTCATGCACCCACTTTGCATTTGGTTAAGATCAGGTTTTGAGTTGGTTTTGACTCTGTTCTGCCTGACTACACTCCTTTTCCTGTTCTTGTGTTTGTTCAAAATCTGTCTCCACCTGTTTGTGTATTTGTCTTGTCCTTTTTGATAACATACAGGCTTGAAAATCAGAGGTGTTGAGACCATTACCGCCAGGCGCCCCCTGGGAAGAATGCTGTTAGATTGGCAATAGTTTGGGTATCCTCCTATGTCTAAAAGGAAATTAGTTTACTATTGCAATAGGATTTGGCAAACATGTTTTAGAATCCGAGGAGAGATGGCTGATTTTGGGGATTTCATCATTTTGGCTGATTTGGGCTGATTTCATCCTTTATGAGCTAGAGTTACTTTATAAGTGTTCAGGGTGATGGGAAGAAATAACCTATGTTAAAATATTTAGATTATTACATAATAAGGATGTCAAAGAGAAGGGAGATAAGCTAATGGTGCAGCTCCCAGTCAAGGTTTGCCCTGATTCTCAGAGAGATGAAGATAGGGACTCAGAAAGCCAACAGTTGATAAGTGTACTTAACCCCATGAGAGAGAATATTCTACCTAGCCTGGTGGGGGCTAATCCCCCACCCCCAACCTAGCCAGGAAATGGGAAAATCACCACTCCCAGACTATGAGGAAGCAGCAAGGCTCATCTCGCCTTCTCAGACCAAACAAGACACTCGTTTTGGCAGGGAAACCATCTAACCAGGAGCAAGGCAATTTCCACTTTAACAGTACCCTGTAAGGGTTAACCAGCAGGGGGCTCCAGCTGGTTATTATTGGACCTACAGCCCTTTTTCCACATCCAGTTTGTTAAACAGGAAGAGCTCCAACCTGAGGTATAGGGAGGACCCCCAGAAAGTGATGCAACTGTTCACTATCTTCTTTGCCACTCACGCTCCACATGGGCAGATGTGCAAGCCCTCCTAAACATTATGCTCGCTGCAGTTGAGAGGAGGCTAGTATTGGATCAGGCAAAGGAAGAGGCAGAACACATTTATAATGAAAACCCAGA
>PVKP010048382.1:0-14496 GCA_004027715.1 Plecturocebus donacophilus
AAAAGAGAAAAAAAAAAAAAAAAACACGCTTATAATAAGTAAGATAATCCTCAAAGCTAAGCTATGTGCCAGGCACTGTGACACACGTTATCTCATTTAACTCTCACAAAACAATACAGTAAACTTCTTATTCCTTTGTTATATTTGAAGAGAGAGGGTCATAGAAGTTTGAGTTCTGTTTAAATATCTATCTGAGTATCAAATTTTACTTTTAAATAATGAAATTTCTTATAGGACTTTTTTTTTTTTAAACTATGCCTCAGAGACAAGTTCAAGGCACTTGGACATTTCTGGGGTTGGATTTTACTATATGAATTTCATGAAGTAGGTGCTCAATAATGTTTATTACATTGGTCCATTGAAACCCCAAATGGCCATGATTTCACCAGCCAGTCACTCATTATTCACCTGTCTCCAATCCCTAATATTTTAGAAACATTATTGGCCACAAGGAGAAAGTTGTAGCTGGGTTGAAAAGAAAATATGTATATGTGTATGTATATATATATATAATGGGAGGTACTATATATATATTTTAAATGGGAGGTACTGTTTTCTGTGGATAAACCCATAAGCCACAAAACTGAATTAAATTATTTAATTAGGTAAGTAATTAGTACCATAGCCATTCTCGGTGTGCTTGGTGAGTGGCTGAGACGAATTTGCACTTGGAAACGTATCTCACTGGCCCCTCAGTGCAGGTTCAAGTGCTCCAGCTTCTCACTTGCAGCCTTACCAATGCCTTGCCAGGGAAATGATGAACAGCCTGCCTGCTGGGGTTTTATGACTTTCTAGCCTTAGAACAGTCCTTTATATCCAAGTAGAGCTTTGGATTTAGCATCCAGCTTTGCCAAAGCCACATCAAGGAGAATCGCTTAACCTGAGTGGTTTTCCATCTGTCTCCTACATCCCCGAGAAAGGGCTCTCAGGGCTTTCTTGAAAAGAGCACTTGATGAGTCTCTATGTTCAGCAGCCAGAGTTGCCCTAAGGTGAAATACGATCAAAACTGTATGGATTGTATTTGCTTTATTATCTGATGCTCATATGAAACTTCTAGCCTTCATTCAGTTGCTCTATAAAGGCCTTGGGTAGGAATTTTTCTGCAGGACTTTCTGGTGAGGCTGAGAAGACACGTGGAAGAGCTCTTAGGACGTTTGCAGCCAACGATGCCATTGAAATCCATCTTGTGCTTCTCGATTGACTCATTTGAACCAGTGGAGAGGCTTTTTTTTTTTTTAAACTGCCTATGATTATGTCTTTTTTCTTATAAAGTTTGTAAAACTGGTGATTGCACATTTGCAACAAAGAATTTAAGAAATGACAACAGGGAATGGGAAGTTGGAACCCAAATTAACAGAGATGATAACAGCTCATTGAACAAAATCTCGGTCTTCCCATATTGCCGTTCTCACGGCCTCAGCTCAAGAACCATTTCATTGTGAAACGACTTCCCAGAAGAATAATCTATGTGAGCATCTACTCTCCAGTAAGCTAATATAAACATACATCTGCAGTATCTATTATGGCAAGTAAAGACATATGTCAGATGAATAAAAAAACAAAAACAGAAACAACATACGTTTGCTCAAAACCCTCTTAATCGGATTATCAGAAAGTCCTACAGATGCATTTTTTTTTGAGACAGAGTCTTGCTGGGTCGCCCAGGCTGGAGTGCAGTGGCACGATCTTGGCTCACTGCAACCTCCACCTCCTGGGTTCAAGCAATTCCCAAGTAGCTAAGACTACAGGTGTGTGCCATGATGCCCAGCTAAGTTTTTGTATTTTAGTAGAGATGGGGTTCCCATGTTGGCCAGGATGGTCTCGATCTCTTGACCTCATGATCCGCCTGCCTTAGCCTCCCAAAGTGCTGGGATTACAGATGTGAGCCACCGCACCCGGCACAGACACATTTTTAATGATTTTTTAAAAATGGCCGTGGGGTGAGCATATTATTTCTATAAATTGCCCCACATTTTCTAAGAGTAGATGCTTTGGTATTACACTCCCAAGTGATGTCAGTGTATCCTTAATCCCTTTAGATTCCCAGGTTTACTTCGTATACTCTAGGACATTGGCATTATCATTGCTGCTTGAATAAGAATGACTTATTTAATAAGCAAACAGTTGCAGGCCTTACTTTCAGCACTCAAGGACTTTGAAAAGGTATTCTTAGGTCACCGGTTATCCTGAAATTCTGGCTCACATTTCACCTCTGTGTATGAAATATTGGGCTTGAAGTCAGAAGACTAAGCTTCCAGTTTTAGATACTCATTGACCATTTGACAATGTCACTGGGCACCCGGTTTTTCAAGAAAAGGGAGGAGCCCAACGTTCCCTAAAACATCAGTCTCTGAATGCTAGCTTCGTGGTACAGTAAGAAGTTCTATAACCATGTAAATTAAGTCAGCCAGGGTTAAAAAGAGCTATAGAAACCCCTTTTCTGTAAGACTTAAATGTGACTAATGTGATATGTGAGTCTCTAAAAGACAGTTATAATGTGCAGGATTTCCTGAATTCTCAGACAATGGAAATTGTGGAGAAGTATCTCACTGGACTATCATTACAAGCAAGGGACATATTTTGGAACCTGCCAGACAAGGTGATTTCTAAGAGCTTTTACTGATTTAAATTTTCCCATCATTTTTGGTTCACACACAAAAAACCAAACTATTCTCCAGATACTTTCTACATACCAAGCTCTCAACATTCCTCTCTAAAATATATGACGCTGTTTACTAGTGTAAGGATCAAAAGGATCACATGGGGCTTCCATGAAAAGAAAGGTATCTTAAAATTGTAGGGCATAAAACATACAATTCAAAGGAAGCATTACATAGAGTTATACATAAGAGTTATCATCACTAACCACTCTAACATAGGACCATCCCAAATGAAACCATTCTTTTAGAAAGTAAAAACATCCATGGTCCATAAGGTAACGCAATGATAAACCACCAAAAAGTTCTGAGGTTCTTTCTACACTAGCCATGTATGAAGAACTCCACGCCAAAGGCTATTCATCCTGTTGTATTTTTTCCTTGAATATAAAGGACAAAAATAGGACCTCACAGTTTGAGAGGATCATTCACTTCGTCTAGCAATCAAATGCTTGTGAACAATAGTAAAAAGTGAAGGAAGTAAATGGAAAATCACAATGCTTTCTTGAGCTAACTTCTGCAGTTTTAAAGAAATTAGAAAAAAAAAAAAAAAGTCCAGGCGCAGTGGCTCACGCCTGTAATCCCAGCATATTAGATGCTGAGGTGGGCAGATCTCGAGGTCAAGAGTTCAAGACCAGCCTGGCCAACATGGCAAAACCCTGTCTCTACAAAAAAAAAAAAAAAAAAAAAAAAAAAAAAAAAAAAAAAAAAAAAAAAAAAAAAAAAAAAAAGAAAGAAATTACAGAGCAGAACTAAAGCATCCTACGAACATTCAAATGATGACAGACATTTAGGAGCCTGTCTTATTAAAGGCTTTCTTTTATTCTGTTAATTCTTCAGTCAGATTTGGTGACAAATAATTGAGATAACTGAATTTACTACAAAAATTCATGAAATTAGAAAACGCCCTTAACCAAGAAAGACTCATTTAGAAGATCCCATTTGGATTCCCATAAGAGAAAGTAACATTCTCAGCCATACAGCATTTTCCCCCTTTCTGGCAAAACTGATATTTTTATTTCATGCTCTCCATTGTGCTCACCTCTATTTATATGGATTTTCTTTCTAACCTGCTAGAGTGTCTCAAACAAACTGGTGATACAATTAAAATTTTAAATATTTCTGGAAGATCACTTACTAGGGGAAAGCAGCACAATAAGCTAGACAGAAATGTTGAAATTAAACACAAACAGAGCTGCATGTCAGCCCTGGGAAATGTGACCATCTCAAGTTAAGGTTTACAGTTGCTACAATTTTAATCAGATTTGTACATAATAGTATTTCAGAATTTTTCACTGTGTGCTTCTTCTTTTCATTGGAAAAGAAAAGCTTCCCAAACAAAGGAAATTAAGAAACAGAATATTAGAGTTGGTACGTGGTCATGCGGCAAGGCCGCTGCTCTGCCCACTACCTGTAAGACATCTGCTCCCTAACATGGACTCACCTCTGAGTGCTGTTATCTTCCTATCTTCCTTCCTTCCTTCCTTCCCTCCCTCCCTCCTTCCCTCCTTCTTTCCCTTTCTTTCCTTCCTTCCTTCCTTCCTTCCTTCCTTCCTTCCTTCCTTCCTTCCTTCCTTCCCTTTCTTTCCTTTCTCTCTCTCTTTCTCTCTTACAGAGTTTCATCTTTGTTGCCCAGGCTGGAGTGCACTGGTGCCATCTCGGCTCACTACGACCTCCACCTCCCAGGTTCAAGTGATTCTCCTGCCTCAGCCTCCCTAGCAGCTGGGATTACAGGTGCCTGCCACCACATCTGGCTAATTTTTTGTATTTTTAGTAGAGACAGGGTTTCACCATGTTGCCTGGCTGGTCTTGAACTCCAGACCTTAGGTGATCCACCCGCCTCAGCCTCCCAAAGTGCTGGGATTACAGGTGCGAGCCACTGTGCCCGGCCTTAATAATTTCTATTTTCTACCTCCCATATCAGTATTTTTTTTTGTCTTCCATGCATTTTAGTAAAATAATTAGGATAAGTTCCATAAAATATTTAAATCACTCATGAATGCTTCCTGTCATAAAGATGAATAAAAGCTCTCATAGAAATGTGCTGGAGTTGGGAAAATATCTGGAATTTCTTTTCCAGGCAAAGGAGATGTGGAATGGTGCACCCATGCGGAACAGCTGAGGACCAAGGTGTTAGGCTTTCAGTGTGATTTTTATGAGTACCTTGGGGTTTCATATTATGCTTAGATATGCCCTCAACCCTTCTGTGAGGGGTATTAATCACCGATCATAAACAATCACATAAACATAAAGTTAAAGAAGATTTCACCCGAACCAAGAAGCTTGAAATATTTGTGTGGGTTTTTTTGTTGTTGTTTTTGAGATGGAGTCTCACCATGTTACCTAGGCTGGTGTACGGTGGCACGATCTCAGCTCACTGCAACCTCCGCCTCCCAAGTTCAAATGATTCTCCTGCCTCAGCCTCTCACATAGCTAGGATTACAAGCATCCACCACCATGCCTGGCTAGTTTTTGTATTTTTAGTAGAGACAGGGTTTCGCCGTATTGGCCAGGCTGGTCTCAAACTACTGACTTCAAGTGATCTGTCCCCCTTGACTTCCCAAAGTGCTGGGATTACGGGCATGAGCCATCACATCCGGCCTTGAAATATTTGTCAATCGATGTATAAAATTCCAAACGTAGCTTAGAATAGGTGGCTAAGGATGTCTACATGAGAAAATTAGTATTATATAAAAGTATACAAAGCATGATTAATACTTGGAGCTGAATCTGAAAAACTCTCCAATTGAGAAGCCCTTGGTATCTCATGCTAACGTTATAGAACTCTATCCTGAAGAAATCAGGGAGTCCTTTGAGAGTTTTAAGCATAATACATTTATGTGATAAGGAAGTCCCATTGGAAGCAGTGAGGAGGACAAGGGTACCAGGGAGTAGGTGGCCCTGCGTAGAAGCAGGAAGAAGTGATTGGCATCTAGCAGTACACACAGCCCCTCCCAAAGTCAAAGAAATAATCAACAACTGGGATATAGAGGAACAGTTGGATCTGAGAGATATTGGGAGGGTGGTGGGCAAAATACAAAGGGTTTTGGTGTTTGAACAGATACTGAGATACCATTGACTGTGCCTCCAAGGGTTTCCGAGTTGGATGATATGATGGAAGGTGACTGCATCCATTACTGGGAAACTAGTCTACAGAAAAAGGGGCCAACTGTGAAGAGAGGCTCAATTCAATCTCGAGCATGTCATTTTTGAGTCACCTGTGATGTTTAGTTCACATGAAAAAAAGTTACTACTATTAAATCTGCCATGTAAGACCTGGTGCTACTTTTGGATAACATGTGTTTGTGGGAAAGGCAGAGCTGGAAACCGATAACCTCAATCAAATGTGGAAAATGCACCGAAATAGTTATGCATGGGCTAGTCCTGAAATTGCAATTAGCTTAACTTTATGGTGTTGAGTAAGGAAGCACAGGCAAACCTAGAAAGGTCTTAGAGAAGGTACAGATGATGGACAATTCAGGAAGAGACGGGTGGGGCACCTCAGGACAGCATGAGCAAAGAAATAAAGCATACAAAATGTGAGAAAAACAATCAGTTACCCTGAAACATAAAAGGGAAGGCAGGGACAAGGTCATGGGGAAATCTACATATGTGCTACTCAGTAGATTGGATTGTATGTCAATTATGAGGACCCATGGAAGGGTTTTGCTCTGAGAAGTGACACTGCACATCTGCAGTTAAGAGAGTGCAATAGTATGGAAGATGGATGGAAATAAGGAAAAGCTAAGATGCAGGAGACTAGTTAGGAGGCCACTGCAATCACCCCGGTAGGAGAAAGAGAGGGCCTGACAAGGCATGGGTGTACGGGTGGGAGGAAGGGACAGAAATATGTTTAGGAAGCCAGAACCTTTGAGCTGGGAAAATTTGGTGACGCCAGATACTTAGCTTCCAACTGAAGGAAGAAACACAGCAGGATGCATGGGTGTTGAGAGGAAGGGAGAGATGGTCTGTCTGTTTCTGTACATTGCATCATGGAGGTACGTCTCAGTAGAGACACCAAGTAGTTATTATATAAATCTGAACTCCAAGAGAGGACTCTGTTTAAGATGATAGATTTGAGTCTATAACATAGAGCTATTAGTTAAATATAATTATAAAGACAATAACAATAATAAAACTATAATTACAAGCACTTACTAAGTACAAGCATTGAGTAATACTTTATATTACTGAGTATGTTATATCAGTTAACAATCTGAGTTGATATGAACACTTCCCTTTACAGAAGTGATAACTAATACTTAAAGAGATTATGCAACTTATCCACAGTTGTGTTATTAGTAAAAGTGAGTAGAGAGCTGAGTTTTGTTTAGGTTCTCAAAATGAGTTTTTGTTTTTAACTACATTTCTTTGAGTTTGTAAAGAAGATAGTACAAAGGAGAGATTGTGAAAAAAAAAAAAAGAATGACACCCTTGGGAAAACAATGTTTAAAGGATGGATGTGAAAAAGAAATATTGCCTGTGTATGATGGCCCATGCCTGTAATCCCAGCACTTTGGGAGGCCCAAGCAGGGGGAATCTCTTGAGGTTAGGAGTTCGAGACCAGCCTGGCCAACTGGTGAAACCTGGTCTCTTCTAAAAATATGAAAATGATCCAGGTGTCATGGCACATGCCTGTAATCCCAGCCACTCAGTAGGCTGAGGCAGGAGAGAGGAGAATCGCTTGAACCTGGGAGGTGGAAGTTGCAGTGAGCCCAGATCGCGCTATTGTACTCCAGTCTGGGTGATAGAGGGAGACTTAGTCTCAATAAATGAATGAAAGAATAAATAAATAAATAAATAGAACGATCTATATCAGATACCTTGATTTAAAAAGAGAAAGCAAAGCCTAGTCAAGGCCCACATGAAAAGCAACAGAAAGACAATTCCAAGAAGAAGGAAGAAGAAGAGCCAGTGTCGGCCGAGTCAAGTGGAGTAAGATAAAGACTCTGAGTCTGGGATGATGTAGGATCTGAGTGAGAGCAGCTTTCACTGCAGCAGGTGTCACAGAAGCCAACCTGCAGGGAGCTGAAGACCCGTAAGGTCAAGAGGAATTGGAACCCAGAGTGCCTTCAATTTCAAGAAATTTGATTAAGAAGAAAAGACCTCCATTATGGTGGTTAGAAGGTAGGCAGCTCCAATGGAGATAATGCTTTATTCATTCGCTTGTTCATTTGGATGGGATATGTTTAAATGTGTTTTTAGAGCTAAGGACAGAAACCTAGCTTAAAGTGTGACATTTAAATCATATGAGTAAGGAAACATAACAGATCCTGAAGTAAGGTCTGCGATTTGATGGGAAGGAAGGGTCGTGCAGCCAAGCACACAGGTGGAGGCACTGACCTTGAATTGGCCAATGGTTCATTTGTCTCTCACCCTAGAGAAAATGTGCAGGGATGGAAGAGTAAATTGGTATGAAAAGGGGTGAGCAGTTGGTGTTCATAACTGGGCAATTTGATTTTCTCAATCCAGGAGGGGGTTGGTAATTGTTCCTAGGATCGGGGAATATGACATGTCAAAAATATGGGTCAGGAGCTTAAGACGAAATGGCAGCTGGGGCTGTGGATCTGGAAGCCATCTGTAGTTACGTGCACGAGGATAAGATCTCCAAGGCATAATGCTAGATTTAAAAGGGGCAAACACTGAATCTTGAAGAAAACTGATATTTGGGCCAAACAGCAGATAGCAAACCTTCAAA
This sequence comes from Plecturocebus donacophilus, assembly GCA_004027715.1. Taxonomy (NCBI): domain Eukaryota; kingdom Metazoa; phylum Chordata; class Mammalia; order Primates; family Pitheciidae; genus Plecturocebus; species Plecturocebus donacophilus. Next base: position 8,356 of record PVKP010048382.1, read on the forward strand.
GAAGGCAGAGAGGTTTGGAAGGAGGAGCACCACAGAATCCAAGCACAGCTAGAACACTAGGCAACTAAACGCGAGCAAAGTGAAATGCCACATCACACTAAAGAAGATCAACTGGAATGACCAACTAATTACTAAGAGTTAGACACGCTTGTGAAAGCAGTTTTAGTTGTGCTATAGTAAGATAAATTTAGATTTTTTTCCCCAGAAGCCAGAATAGGCCTTAGGTATTGTAGTCTCCCTTCTTCCCTTCCTTTACCTTTGCAAATTTTAAATTTAAAATGGAAGCTATTTGAATACATTTAAACATTGAGAGCAAAAAATAAATAAATAAATGAACAAAAGCAAAAAATAGGCCGGGCGTGGTAGCTCACACCTGTAATCCTAGCACTTTGGGAGGCCGAGGCGGGCGGATCACCTGAGGTTGGGAGTTCAAGACCAGCCTGACCAATATGGAGAAATCCCATCTCTACTAAAAATACTAAATTAGCCAGGAATGGTGGCACATGCCTGTAATCCTAGCTACTTGGGAGGCTGAGGCAGAAGAATCGCTTGAAACTGGAAGGCAGAGAGATTGTGATGAGCCGAGATCATGCCATTACACTCCAGCTTGGGCAACAAGAGTGAAACTCTGTCTTAAGAAAAAAAGAAAAAAATAGGAGAAATGTAAAAGTCGAGGAAAGAAAGAAAATGCTGGACAAGATTAGATATCTTTCTTTGAGATAGAAAATAAGGAGAAAAATATAGTTAGTTGTGGAGGGAGATGAGTATTAAGGAGGAGGGAATTTTTGCCTGGTAGCCTCTTTGTTCTCTGAAGTTGTCTACCCAGAGAACACAGAGATAGACACTTAAAAAGTGGAGTAGATGCAAGAAACAGCACTAACCAAAAAAAGGGGGAGGGAGGAGTTAATGCCTAAAGAAAAAACAAAAGGAGGCTGGGCGCGGTGGCTCACACCTGTAATCCTAACACTTTGCGAGGCCAAGGCAGGCAGATCACCGGAGGTCAGGAGTTCAAGACCAGTCTGGCCAACCTGGTGAAACCCTGTCTCTACTAAAATATAAAAATTAGCTGGTGTGGTGATGTGCGCCTGTAATCCCAGCTATTCGGGAGGCTGAGACGGGAGAATTGCTTGAACCCGGGAGATCATGGTTGCAGTGAGCTGAGATTGTACCACTGCACTCCAGCCTGGGTGGCTGAGTGAGATTCTGTCTCAAAAAGAAAGCAAAAAGAAGCAATAGAAGGAGTTCAGTAACTTCTGCAAAAAGCGAGGGTATATTACTCTGTTACACAAATTTTAAAAAGTCATCATATAAATCATGCAAAATATCCATCAACTGAACGATAACTTTCATAATGTCCTGTAGAACCTTGCTTCATATGTTGAACCCTGAAAATGATCGGCAGAATGCCATGCCCATTTAAAAAACCTGAGTTTTGCTTCATTAAAACTAAAGAAATATTGAAGCTCATTAAATTTCATGTTTGAAACAATAGAATTCAAAGTAATGAAAATCAATAGAGGAACAAGTCAAAATTGGATTGTCCAGAAAGCAAAATTTCTTGACCACATTGAACTTTTTCTCTTTTTTTTTGACACGGAGTCTTGCTCTGTTGCCCAGGCTGGAGTGCAATGGCATGATCTCAGCTCACTGCAACCTCTGCCTCCTGGGTTCAAGTGATTCTCTTGCCTCACCCTCCTGAGTAGCTGGGATTAGAGGCACCTGCCACCACATCCGGCTAATTTTTGTATTTTTTAGTAAAGTCAGGGTTTCGCCATGTTGGTCAGGCTGGTCTTGAACTCCTGACCCCAGATAATCCACCTGCCTCAGCCTCCCAAAGAGCTGGGATTACAGGCGTGAGCCGCCACACCCGGCCTGACCACATTGATCTTAAATTTCATTACTCTTATTATCTATAAACTAACCTAAAATGTTCAGGAGTTTAGATGCACCCCTCAAATGCTATGATTAGTGGCTTTGTCTTGATTCACACTTTCTAGCCTCTTTAAACTTTCTTCTTAGCTCCTTCATGATTGATTACTTCTCTAACAATGCCAACTCTTTTAAGGTAGAACTAATACAGAATATCTGTCTTCCTTAGCCTTGGTAACCTAGGAAAAGATTTAAAACAGCATGGAATCATTCAGTGATTTTACCTGCCTGCCTTTGTATTAAAGACATGGAAGGCCTTTTTAGAGGCCAGGTGCGATGGCTCACGCCTGTAATACCAGCACTTTGGCAAGCAGAGGTGGGTGAATCACTTGAGCTCAGGAGTTCAAGACCAGCCTGGGCAACATAGTGAGACCCTTGTTGCTATTAAAAAAGAAAAACAAAAAACCAAAAAAATTAGCCAGGTGTGGTGGTGTGCACCTATGGTCCCAGTGACATGGGAGGCTGAGATGGGAGGATCACGTGAGTTCAGGAGTCGAGGGTTGAAGTGAGCCAGGACTGAGTCACTGCCCTCTAGCCTGGGCAACATAGCCTGATACTCTAAAAAAAAAAATCTTTTTATAACTATGTTTGGTAAACTGTATGTACTTGGCTAATATTAGATATTTACAAAATATTAAATTGAGTGAAATACTATGTGTGGGTGTCTCTCCCAAAATGAATCAGAAACTTGGCACACTGGCTACAAATACTTTGAAATGTCTCTCAAATGAACAATTTCTAGATATTGCATTTTAGAAATGAAATAACAGCATCAGATAATTGGCAGCCAAGTCATTTTCCCAAGTACCGATGCCAAGCACATGGCAGACATCCACTATGGGTTGATGTAGATCAAAAGGGGCTGAGACACCATCTCATGCTTGTAGAATTTCAGAAGTAGAGACATTAGGAGGGGAAAGTCGGCATCATCTGCCGTGTTAAAGCCAAGCCTTGTGCACTGAGCAGCTTTTCCTCACTAGCCAGGCCCCCCGTCATTCCATCCTTATTTACCATCCCTTATGGATTTCTTATAATAGCCCTATGCATGCCAAATGGGTCAAAACCAAGTGCCTCGCTGCAGTTATAATGCCTGGCTTGGGGTCTTCCTGTTGGTAACAAGTCTCTTTGCCATGACGTGCCTAACCAGCCAGGGTTTTGTCCCCTACTCAGTCAGAATCCACTCCCTGAGCTTGCATGAGTGACCCATCTAAAATTATAGAAAAGAGAAAAATATGTTCCCACTACTTTGAGATGAGAGGGGAGCCAAGCCACACATCTCTTTCCTTTCCTGGACATCCCCTTCCCAAAGCCCTATTTTTTCTTCTGTTATTAGATTTTACTAATATCCTTTGATCATTCAGAACACAAGGCTTCTTCTTTTTTTTTTTTTCTTTTTTTGAGACAGAGTCTCGCTCTGTGGCCCAGGCTGGACTGCAATGGCGTGATCTCAGCTCACTGCAACCTCCGCCTCCAGAGTTCAAACATTCTCCTGCCCCAGCCTCCTCAGTAGCTGGGACTACAGGCGCGTGCCACCACACCCAGCTAAGTTTTGTATTTTTAGTAGAGACGGGGTTTCACCACGTTAGCAAGGATGGTCTCTTATCTCCTGATCTCATGAGCCTCCCGCTTTGGCCTCCCAAAGTGCTGGAATTACAGGTGTGAGTCACCGTGCCCAGCCGAAAACATCAGGCTTCTTAACAAAATTAATTTCTGAATTGAAATATAGTTTTATAAATGGATGAGCACTTCTAGGACTCTGAACGACTCGAAATAACATATCCAGGCTCCCTGGAACACATAATCCATATACGCATGAAGAAATGACTTGGAGCTAACAGTAGGTAGGAGAGGAAAAGGGCAATTGACTCCTCATGTTCAACTCTGGGTAACAGGGATTTTAAACTGCAATGTTATTGTAAATTTTCCAGTAATCTACATCTCTGAATTGCAAATACTGGGAACCAATTCTGCCTTCCTGCTTCACACTGACAGCAACACTTTGCTTGCCCACATCTGAGACCCTGTGGCTTTTGATTCACTCTGTTGTTGATGCCTCCTTTTTTGTTTTCTCAAAATGTAAATATTTGTTCTGTCTGCATTCTAATTGCTAGTCTTGGTGCCCTATTGAGTATGAGGGCTGCGGTAACTCAGATGCCTCAGGAGCCCTTGCTACGTGCTGGGATTTTCTGTCTTATGACATTAGCTTGGCATAGCTGACAGCCACCCTGCTCCTATACCCCTGACTAAATTGCAGTTATGTCTTTAATTGAAACCCAGTATTATTTTATTCCTCTCTGCAGAGAGGAAACCCAGAACTATCATTCTGTACACACACCAAACCACAGGAGCCTGAGTGAAGGTCTGTAATGACAAGCCTCCTACACAGCACATTTGCTAGCTTTCTACTAATTGCCTTAATTTTCTTTGTCTAGACTAACTTATTGCATTGAAGAGCTCCTTCTCCAAAAGGGGGCATAAAGGAGCATCGTAAGTCTTTCCATTGCTGCCAAGTAAAGAGGGGACAAAAACATGGCCAGGACCAAAAAAACAAACAAAACAGGATCCAGGGATCTGTCCTTGAATGGGCTGTTTCCTAGGGCCCATTTCGGTTTAAAACTGAACTGAGAGATTGTGTTCTAGTAAGACTGGAATCACTACCACTAACAGCAGAGAACACAAACCACATAAGCCAAAAGAAGAATGGTACTTCTTAAAAGAAGACAGTTACTAAGAAGGGAGATGGCACTCATCAGTTTGTCACCTCTCAGCATTCTGGGTCTTACCCAGCAATGACAAGGACTCTCCTGTGTGTGTTTTTCTGTTTTTCTGCTTTTGTGGCATCTTCCTAGTTTGGCTTTCCAGACTGAAAGAATCTGGAATGCCCTGTAGAATACCCTGCCTTCTCTGGCTCACACCAATGGTGAATACTAAGAGAAATTTAATATCTTGACCACAAACCCTTTTGAAACTCTCCTGGGATGAAAGGGTGGGATCTGCTTGAATAACAGCAGGTTGCATTTTCACCATTCTTAAAAGTCTGAGTCAAAAATGAATGTTGATGCTTCCAGATCGCAAGACCTCAGAACTAGGGAGAGGAGCCCCACAGCGTCCATGGATTGACTCCGTGGATCGAAAGAACACAAGGCAAGGCTGGGCCCTCCTGGGCTGCAGATGTCCTTCAGTTCAAAGCCTTGGGACTGGCCGGGGGCCCTAGAAAAAAGGCCAAGAGCCGTTTGGTTGTGGGACATTCTCTTCAGCCAAATTCTCCAGGGCCTGCTGGCTAACTCACTTCCCACTTCTCTTCTGTTCACTATGTTACATTTTCTCCTGTACTTGCCATGTTCAAAGACTGATTGGTTTCCTAGAATATGATGATGGGTTTCATTTTACCGCTGTCTTTTGCATCAATTACGTTTCCCTTGATGGATACACTTTTCCGTTTGGTTGCGCTAACTCTCAATAGGCCAAACATTTTCAAGGGTTTTTTTCTTTTGGATTTTTTTTTCATCTTTACACGTCGTACATGGTAAGAATTTTTTTTGGAGTAAGTATACTGATGAATTCTCAAACCGGGTATAAACTGAAGAACTGATGCAATGTATTCTTTCCAGCAAGACAAGGAAGTAGCTTGGATTTCTGTTTCTAAATCTGAGGGAACCACTGAGACAAAGGTCATCAAGGGCCCAAAGTCCAGTTTGTGTCACTGGTCCCAGGTTGGGTTCAGAGAATCCAGAATGGGCAGTGCACAGTTGGCTGTGAGCAATGCCACCACTGTTCTTATCACTCATATCTCCATGTCTCTACTCTGGACTCCATTTCTGGGAGAGGAAATGATATATTGATGACATTAGTGGTTTTTAACTGGGTGTGGTTTTGCCCCTCAGGGGACATTTGTCAATGTTTGGAGGCATTTTGGTCATCATCATTGTGAGGGCTGCTACTGAAATCCAGAAGGTAGAGGCCAGGGAGGATGCTGAGCATCCTGCAATGCACCAGACAGTCCTCCACAACAAAACACCATCCTGTCCCTTGTCAATAGTGTCGATATTGAGAAACCACTGATTATATGTGCTACCTGATCACATCTCTCCAGACCTGTGGAATTCAGAGGTATCACTAACAAATTTACAATAATTGATTCAGCATTTTAATTTCTAAGGAGGTGATACATTTTTCTCATAAGGCTTAATCACGCTTTGGATATTTTTTTTT
>PVKP010048383.1:0-14499 GCA_004027715.1 Plecturocebus donacophilus
GAATAAGTTTGGAAAAAATAGTGATAGGAATAGGGTGGTGGCTGCCAGAAAAACTTCTGAGGCAGAGAGACCCACTACAAGGCTGTTTGCTGTCATCCATTGAGTCCCAGGGAGAGGGAAGGAGAGACGTTGTGGGAGATGGAGAGGCAAAGAAGGGCTTGAGAGGAATTGAGGGGACAGAATCAGCAGGGAGCAGGGACAAGTTGTATGTTGGGAAATGTATAACATGGAGGATGTGAGGAGACAGGAATAATTTCCAGGCCTCTCGGGATGGCAACTGGGATCTGATACTCACTGAGATAGGCAAGCAGGAGGTAGAACAAATATTGGAAAAGTCGTGAACTCTGAGACTTATTTAGACTGCCAGTGGGACACCTAAGGAGAGATGTGAGATGATAGTGGAGATCTAAATGTGGAGCTTAAGTGAGATTAAAGGTTTGATAGATCAGGTTTCGTGATGGCCTTCACAGTATGTATGATGTGGAAGACCCCACACCTAATCAGCTGACAGAGGACAAAGGGCATATGCAGCCTTCTTATGATTGTTGTCCAGCCTTTCATTGTCCTCTACACATAGGGCCAAGATAATGGGTCTTCATTTCTGCTTTAAGGTCATTACTCTTCCTCATGCGAAAGTGCATTTCCTCCTAGAGCTCATGGCTTTCAATACTTCACTTCCTAGACTTCCAGTTACTGGATATTTATCCATTCCCTGGTTCTTCTCCCACAGTCATCAGTATCGTAGGACACCTGTGAGCTAGATGCCTGTATAATTCTTCTCTTTATCTCTGGAGATTTCAGTGTATGGGGGTAGTAATTAGTTTTTCTCAACAAATCTTTTTTTTTTTTTTTTTTTTTTTTTTTTTTTTTCAAAAGACAGGGTTCACTCTGTCACCCAGGTTAGAGTGCAGTGGTGTGATCACGGCTCACTGCAGCCTCCACTTTTCTAGATCAAGTGATCTTCCCAACTCAGTCTTCTGTGTACATGGGAACACAGGCACATGCCACCACACCTGGCTAATATTTTGTATTTTTGGTGGAGCAGGGTTTTGCTGTGTTGCCCAGGGTGGTCTTGAACTTGTGAGCTCAAGCCATCTGCCCACTTTGGCCTCCCAAAGTGCTAGGATTACAGGTATGAGCTACTGCGCCTGGCCAACAAATCTTTATTAAGCTCCTACTAAGGGACAGGCTCTGTGTTAGGTACTGGATTCATCAGCAAACAAAACGAAGTTGCTGCCAAGGTGCTTACCTTCTATTTTGGCTGGGGGATGGACAATAAATGCATGCCAGAAGATGCTATATGGGAAAACAAAAAACAGAACAAGATGAAAGGCTAAAGTAGATGAATGAGGTGGTGGGGGAAGACAGGGCTTCCTCTAAGGAGATGACTGTGCTGAGACCCAAATGAAGTAAGAGAGTAAGCCATGAGAATATGGGAGTGTATTATCTATTGCATTGTATCAAATTATCCTAACACTTAGTAGCTTAAAACAATAATTTCACCATTTCTCAGGATTAGGAGTCTGGGAACAGCTTAGCTGGGTGTTTCTACCTAGAGTCTCTCAAGCTGTCTGCCAAGACTGTGGTCATCTCAAGTCTTGATTGAGACTGAATAATTTGCTTTCAAGCTTACTGACATGGTTCTTGCAGACCTTAGTTCACTGGGGGCCTCAGTTCCTTGCCTCATGGCAGCTTACTTCCCATAAGGCGAGTGATGAGGGAGAAAGAAAGCAAGAGAGTGCCACAGTCCCACAGTCTTTTATAACCTAATCACAGAATTGGTATACCATTCCTTATTTTTCTACGTCTTCTGCACTTTCCAGTGCTTCCCTTTACTGACTTGTCATCTCCCTTGTTTGAATGTGATTTTCCAGGCTAGCTTTTGCTGCCTGTCCTCCATTTCCTTTTTCATTCAAGCATTCTAAAAGAACAGTTTACTTCTGCTGTCTTAATGTTATGGTGCCTTGTCCTCTCTTCCCTCTACTGCTGCTGGCTTCTGCTCTTCACCACTCCAGTAAATCTTGTGTGTCAAACAGACCTGGTGGTGATAAAAACCAACAAATCTCTCTTCATTTGACCTGATTTCTCTTGTGGCACTTGGTAATTCTGCCTCTCTATCTAATGATGAAATGGACAACGGGAGGTTTTTAAAAGGCCTGTGGGACTGTCTCTGTCTCTCTTACCTTGACTGAAACTATCTCTGTCTCTCTCGTTCTGCAACCATCTTCTCCCTTGACTGCTAGTAAATCCATATTTTTTCTTCTACTCTGACACAACCAAACTGCCCTGCATTCAGTTCTTTTGCCAAATTTTAAAATGTAAGGTTTTGTCTTGACTTTTTTTTTTTTTTGCCATGTTTTGTCTTTAAAGCTGACCTGTACCAAAACTAAACTGATTTTACAAGACTCTGCCAACACTCATCACCATATTGAAATGCACACACATGGGCTTCCACCTGTGTTCTTTTTATTTTTTGTTACTGGAATCTAGATACCCCAGTTTAAAAAAATGGAATTTTCCAATTTTTCCTGTCTCATATTTCCACATTTTGTAAATTACCAAGACACATTCTCTCTCCAAAATCCTTCTTAACTCACCTTTCTCTCTAGCGTAGTCCTAGTCCTTATTGTTTTCCACCAGGTCTGTTGTGTTCATCTGATAACTGATGTCCCAGTGTCTGCTCTGATCACTCGTTGTCTACCCTTGTTGCTGCCACCAGGTATCTAAAACATGCTTCTTGCCATTTTATTACCTCTGCTACCCAGCTACCCTTGATCTCTGCATCTCCAGATAGAGCCCAGAGTCCTCCCTTCCCTCACCTGGCCCCTCCCTTATAGTGAATGTCCCTGCTAGTAGGAAAGTCCTCACATTTCCCTCAAAGGGCTTGCTATGTTATTGTTTTGTGCTTTATTGCCCTTGTTCATTTATTCTTTTTCCTGACGTATTCTTTGTTTCTCTCTATCCCTCTCACACAACTCATGGGTTGTTCAAAACCTGTGTCCCTTTTCTCTGCCCTGTGATCTCATCTCCCACTCTGCACCTCCCCCCCAGCAGAGTTAACAACATCTTTTCTTTGGTCTTTTCTCCCTCTGTGTGAGTTTTCATTGCTGCTGTCATGCTATTATATTTTCATGTGTATCCTGTCTCAGGTGGTGTGAATGTTGGAGGGTAAGGTCTTCGGCTCATTTCTCATTGTGCCCCTAACATTTAGCAGAATCCCTGAAATGTTAATACTTAGTAAATGTTGGTTGAATTACATTTAACTGGACTGAATATGGCTTCAGGTATGGTTTTGTAGGGGAAATGAATTCAAAAATAAGATTCTTAGTGTCCTTGTTTCAAAAATGTGGTTTGGTTACTTGGTGGAATCTAGCTCTGACTCTGTTAGGCAGAAGAACACGGAAAAAATAAAATGCCCGCCAACTTAGAGTATTAGAATTGAAGCAATTAAAAGGTTTTCTGATGTCTCTCCTAAGACATTCATATTCCACTTTATATCTTGCTGGTCAAACTTTACACACATTACTAAATTTCTCAAAGTTGGTTGTTTTACTTTGAATATTTTCCTATAGGGACAATGTTGCACTTTGTATCAGTAGGGTGCACTATAAAGACAGGGAAAACACAATAATTGAACAGGGAACGCTTAATATAAACAATAACAATTTGTTTACTATAGGTAAAGAAAACTCTAAAGAATATAGAATTAGCAGAAATAAGGAGCCGAGTACCCAAAGAGGCACCCCCCGCCCCCCTGCCTCTCACAGCTGGGATCCAGACCTCATTGGCGAAAGTGTGTCTTACTGCATGGCAGAGTTGTTCACCAAAGTGTTGTAGTAGTGGGACTTCAGGGAATTGACGTTCTGGGGTTCTAGGGGGAAGCTGTCCACAGGGAGGTGCCATGCTGCAGAACTCACTGGGAATCTGCCAGTGGGTTGGTGCACCAGAAGGCCATTCCCAGGGGTTTGGAGAAATTCTGCCCGTGGTTGATGCCATGCGCCTTCAGGTAAGAAGAGAACCAGGAAGAAGACCTCTTTTTCTTCTAGTGTACGTCCTCCGGCACCCTCTGTCAACGTTGCTTAGAATCGTGTTAGCTGATATAGGCAGGGCAATGGAAAGGTGGAATTGGAGCTGAAAAGCAACAGATTGACAGCTGGCAGAGTCCATCCCTTTAACTGCTGAGCTTTCCTGCGTTCCAACTTGAGTTACAACTATCGCAGAAATTAGGGTACAAATAGACCAAAAAAAGTGTATATATAATGTAATATATAAGATCTTATGTATAAATACTTTTAATATTTGTGAATATAATTCCAAATTGCATATAAATAATTCTTATGCAGCTTATAAATATATAATGTATTTATGTTAAATGTCACTGCTCAGTGAGAGTGATTAGATGAGGTTGAGAAAGGAGATGGAGGCATATCTATGAGTTCTGAAGTAGTTCTTGTTATTCTTAGACAAAACGTTGTTAAACATCTCAATTTCATTGTCTTTGATATAGAAATATTTAAAGCACTATTCCTATACCTGTCACTTAAGAATTAATTTATATTGCCTTGAAAACATAAAAAATAGGACAGGGAGGCTTTTCAACAGTAAGTAATTGAGCTAGAGCTGGTAAAGAGAGAGGAAGTATTTTGGGAATGTATTACACACGCAGAGGGTCCCTGACTTATGACAGTTCTGCTTATGACTTTTTGACTGCCATGGTAAAAAAGTGATATACACTCACTGGAAACTGCATTTCGAGTGCCTGTACAGCCATTCTCATTTTCATACTCAGTATAATATTTGATAAATTACATGAGATGTTCAATACTTTATCATAAAGTAAGCTTTGCATTAGATGATTTCACCCAACTGTAGGCCAGTGTAAGTGTTTTGAGCATTTTCAGGTAGATTAGGTGTATTAAAAGCATTTTTGACATGATACTTTTAACTTAAGACAGATATATTAGGACGTAACCTCACTGTAGTTTGAAGAGCATCTTATTTACCAATGAAGAATTTATTACCAGTGGTTCGGTACATAAGTCAGTCAACCAAAGTATTTGAGTTCCATAAATCTTGTTGGCATTGAGGAAAGACAGGAAACAAGGAAAACAATTTGTGTGAGTGATTTTAAGAGGGAGAACTAAAGTGGTGGGAGAAGGCTTGGGGTCAGATAGTTGAGCTTGCCAGTCAGTAGTTCAAGTGAGTCCACTTTGACTGTATCAAGCAGGTGTGCTTCCTGCCCCATGCAGACAAGAATGGTAGTGTGGTGCAAGTAATGTGGTCATAACTTGGGAGTACTTCAGTATCATGAGTCAGTTTTAGCATAAAAGTTGAGGCCAGGTGTAGTGGCTCATGCCTGTAATCTTAGCACTTTGGGAGGCCAAAGCAAGAGGCTTGAGCCTAGGAGTTTGAGACCAGCCTGGGCCACATAGTGAGACCCCATATCTAAAAAAAATAATACAAAAACTAGCCAGGCATGATGATGTGTGTTTGCGCTTCTCAGCTACCTGGGGAGCTGAGGTGGGAGGATAGCTTGAGCCTGAGATGTCAAGACTGCAGTGAGTTGTGATTGTGTCACTGGGCTACAGCCTGGGCCACAGAGTGAGACCCTGTCTCAAAAAAAAAAAGGAAAAAGAAAAAGTTGACATGAATTTTTGTTCTGTAAGCTCAATAACAGCATATAATGTATGGAGGTGGTATTAAATTGTCCTGCAGGCTCTTCTGGGAGAGTCTTTTGACATTATAGAAAGAAGAAAGCAAGAATAAAAGCAGTCTCATATGACCCATAGAGGATTCTTAGGAATATTGACAACATAATAGGTGTTTAATGAATCTTAACTGATAACTTAGATTTATAACTTAGCAGAATGAAGAGATTTAAGGCCAAATCTGGTGTCTCTTTCCAACTATAACCTTATTATTGTACTTACCTTTACCCAACTCTTGCTATCTGTCTCATGAACATCTTACTCTATTGTTGTCATTGTTTTTATTTTATTTCTTTTCCAGTGGTAGTGGACAATTAGAAGTCCCATAGAGTTATTGCTTTTCAAGCCTTCATTCTTCCTAGTTATGATAAGTGAGTCAGAAATTGGAGAGGTGGTAAAATCAGGGATGGGGACAGGTATGTTCTAACACGCCCCCCCCCCAAGCTGTTGGGCCATTTTGAGTAAAAATTACATATGATAAATATTAACTTGGATACTAGGCTTACCTTACTATTGGTCTTCAAGTCCACATTCAAATGATAGAGGATACATTCCCTGCTGAAAAACCAGCTAGAACTCTCAGACACAGGTAGGGATGTTGCGTTCATATCTCCAGTTGCTTTCCTAATCATCTTTTTTCTTTTTTGGCTTATAAACAATGATCATTTATTTCTCATAGTTCCAGAGGCTTAGACAGTACAAAATCAGAGTGTTGGCAGATTTCTTGTCTGAGAGGACCTGCTTCCTGATTCACAGACAGCTGTCCTTTCACTCTGTCCACATGTGGTGGAAGGCATGAGAGAGTTCTGGTGTCTATGTATAAGAGCATGAATCACATTAATAAGGATGTCATTCTAAAGGATTCAGTTGTAGAGTTGGCAGACATACAGGGTCAAAGTAAACCATCTTACAGGGTTTTTTTTTTTTTTTTTTACTGTATACTGTGTCTCATAAACATTTTAACATTTTGAAGAGATTTGAGGCCACCATTATGATATTAGTTACCTTGTATTATAAAGCATTTTGAATAATTGTGGAATATTTGGCTGAAATATTTGTAGAAACTCTGTCTGGACTGTTGAAAGCAAGTGGTGTTAGTGTCCACACCTAATTGTTAATGGGTTTTGTTTTGTTTTTCAGGTTTTTCTAAAGAGTGACCGAGTGGCCAGAATGGTTCAGAGTGGAGGGTGTTCTGCTAATGACTTCAGAGAAGTGTTTAAGAAAAACATAGAAAAACGTGTGCGGAGTTTGCCAGAAATAGACGGCTTGAGCAAAGAGACGGTCTTGAGCTCATGGATAGCCAAATATGATGCCATTTACAGGGGTGAAGAGGACTTGTGCAAACAGCCAAATAGGATGGCCCTGAGCGCAGTGTCTGAACTTATTCTGAGCAAGGAACAACTCTATGAAATGTTTCAGCAGATTCTGGGTATTAAAAAACTAGAACATCAGCTCCTTTATAATGCATGTCAGGTAAGTGGTCTATATTTTCCATTCCCCCGTCTGACTCCTGGAATGAACGTGAAGTATTTACAAGCCTATGAAGATGTACTTTACTTGCTATGATCACTTTACTGGGAAAGTTGAGCAAAATTGAATTCTAATAAATCACATAGTGATATTTGAGAGAAGTTTTGAAAGAAGTATTTGATAAGAATTTCAGTACTTCTTATCCAGTAAATAATTATCCCCATGTGGCCTATGTTAAGACATCAGATCTGTGCCTATGGATATATGTGGGCCATGCCCTGTAGAATAAAATGCAAATCATCTCCTATCTGAAGAAGCTTGACAATTTATAATAAATACATATTTCTCACTGGAAAATAATCTTTTATAAATATATGATGCTGGTCTTCTGAGTTTCATGGAAGTAATGAAATTTCAAATTGTTTTCTTTAACTCACTCAGATAGAAATAAATTGAGGATGATTATTGAACTATGTAATTTAAAGAGATGACAGATGACAGAGTTAATATTATATTTTCTCTTCAGTTGTTATTCTAATTATACATATAAAAAAATGGGATAAAGGCAGGGCACAATGGCTCACACCTATAATCCCAGCACTTTGGGAGGTGAAGTGGGTGGATCATGAAGTCAAGAGATGGAGACCATCCTGGCCAACATGGTGAAACCCTGTCTCTACTAAAAATGCAAAAATTAGCTGGGCGTGGTAGAGTGTGCCTGTAGTCCTAGCTACTCGGGAGGCTGAGGCAGGAGAATAGCTTGAACTTGGTAGGCGGAGGTTGCAGTGAGCCAAGATAGCACCACTGAACTCTAGCCAGGCAACAGAGTGAGACTTCATGTCAAAAAAAAAAAAAGGAATAAAATTACATTTCACATTTTTTATTTTTTAGACCCAATGAGTTGTCTAATAACATAGTCCTTCTGTATTTACATTTTTTTGCTTATTTTGGGAGTATAAATTATTTAACTATCCCCTAATATACTACTTAAATTGATAAAGTTCTGGTACTTAAAAATTTATGTGTTCCTTAAGAGTTACACTTCTGTAATGTACATTTGTTTATTTTTAATCTGTTTGCAAATCTTCTCTTAATTTCTGTATTATACCCATATTGGTTACTTTGCATTGGTAGTTTGTGGATCATTTCAAATCAATAAATTAACAGTTAATTAATAGTAAATTAGTGTGGCACTTAAGTCCTGTGAAGAATTCATGTACTCACAGTAATTGATTTCACTGTTTTATTAAACCAGGTGGTTATTTGGTAACAGTGGAAGATGACTATAAAACCAAAATCTTCTACTTTAAAAGATAATTTCAACTAGGACTTTGCCTTTTCAGTGAAACTGTAGCTCACTTGTACAAATAGATGTTGGTGAACATAATTTAGTGGGGAAATTCAGATTCAGACAGTCAGTAGATACTTGTTGAGTTTATTCAAGTCCAAGACCTCTGCAGGTATTAGGGAATCCAAGTTAAGTGGGAAAAAAAATATTTTTTCCTCTATAGAGGCTAAAGTCTCTATAAGGTAAGACTTGGTAAGTCCAAGAAAAGTCATTTATTTGCAGCTTGCCCGGCTTTTTATGCTGAGGATGGGAGTGATGACTTCCAAGCTCTTTACGTGTCTCAGCTAAAGCTATAATTCCTTTCAGTTCTGAAATTTAAAAAAAAAAAAAGCTTATGCATTTTTTTGTTATTTTAAAACACAAAGAAATTTTAAGACCTCTAAATGAATTATTATGTATGGATTAGAGTATATTAAATGTTACAAGGTTATAAAGCATAATTTCCATGTTTCTATGAGGTTATTAACTTAAAATATGTTTAGGTCATCTGCCTACTAGAGAATCAGCTGAGGTATGGACATCCTGGTTTTAGTCTTCTGTGATTTGAAACCTACTTGCAATTCAGATCTTCAGCTATAACAGTGGATTTGTCCTTGCTCAGGGTTGGCCTGAACAACAACAATAGCAGATTTGTTTATTTGTCCTTTCAGCTCTATCAGCATTTATCTCACATATTTTGATACTCTGTTCCTTTTTATCCCTGATTATCTTCCTTTTTCTAAAGTCTACATTGTCTTAAGCTCGTAAAGTCACTCCCGCTTTCTTTTTATTAAGGTTAACATGGTGTCACTTTCTTTATCTCTTTACTTTTAACCTAAGTCTTTATTTTCTTTTATTTTATTTTTGAGATGGAGTCTCACTCATGTTGCCTAGGCTGGAGTGCAGTGGCACAACCTTGGCTCATTGCAACCTCTGCCTCCTGGGTTCAAGCAATTCTTCTGCCTCAGCCTCCCGAGTAGCTTAGATTACAGGCACCCACCACCACACCCGGCTAATTTTTTTGTATTTTTAATAGAGATGGAGTTCCACCATGTTGGCCAGGCTTGTCTTGAACTCCTGAAATCAGGTGATCCACCAACTTTAACCTCCTCCCAAAGTGGTAGGGTTATAGGCATGAGCCACCATTCCTGGCTCATCTTGGTCTTTTAGTGGGTATGTTTAGGCCATTCATATTACTAATGTAGTTGGATTAAATTTTAAAATCTTTGCAGCTTTAACCACTACATGCATTTGTTCTTTGCCCTCCCCTACTTTTTATACCTTCTCTAATTTTGATTGAAGACTTTATATGAATTCCATTTTTCATATTATCTTTTGGTGTACTGTTTATACTTGTTTTATTTTTAAACAAAACAAAATTTTAGTGATTAATCTATAGTTTAAAATACACATTTAAAAGTATTCTAAGTCTACCCTCAGATAACACTATATTATAAGACTTCATGTGTACTGCAGCTACTCCATAATAGAGTATACCCAATTCCTCCTTCTCATGTCTTGTGACATTGCTGTCATTCACTTCACTTATAATATGCTATAACCCCCCAATATATTGTTTCTGTTATTGCTTTGAACGGTTATCTTTTAGCTCAATTAAAAATAAGAAAAATACAAGATTATATATATTTTACCTTCATTTATTCCTACTCTGATGCTCTTTCATTTCTTTATGTAGATCCAGATTTCTTTCTGATATTATTTTCCATATCTCTGAAGAACTTCTTTTAATATGTCGTGTAGGCCAAAACTAGTGGTGATGAGACTAGTAGTCTCTCAGTTTTTGTCTGAGAAAGTCTTTGTTTCTTCTTCACATTTAAAGTATTTTGGATAGAGAATTATCAGTTTTTTTTTTCTCTTTCAACACTCTGAAAATTTTATCACACTGTCGTTTTGCTTGCATGGTTTCTGATGAGAGGTTTGATGTAGTTCTTATCATTTACCCTTGAGAGGTAAGGTGTTATTTTCCTCCATGGCTTCCTTCAAGAGTTTTTCCTTCTTTCAGTTTTCTGCAATTTGAGTGCTTTGTCTAGGTGTGTGGGGGGGGTGGGTGGGGTGGGGTGGGTGTGTATTTCTTTTGCTTGGTGTTTTTCTGAGTTTCCTGTATCTGTGGGTCAGTGTCTATCATTCAATTTTGGAAAGTTCGCTGCTGTTATTCAAATATTCCTTCTGTCCTATCCCCTCTTTATTCTTTTTCTGGTATTCCAGATATGTTTATATTACCCTCCTTTGAGATTATCGCACAGTCCTGGGATGTTCTGTTCTGTTTGTTCAGCTCTTTTTCTCTTTGTATTTCAGATTGGGAAGTTTTTATTGACCTATCTTTAAGCTCACTGATTCTTTCCTCAGCAATGTCAAGTCCACTAATGAGCCTATTGAAGGCATTCTTCATTTCTTTTACAGTATTTTTTTATTTCTAGCATTTCATTTGGATTTTTTGGTAGACTATCCTGCTTGTATTATGCATATTCTTACATGTATTCAACTTTTTACATTAGGGCCCTTAGCCTGTTAATAATAGTCATTTAAATTCCTTGTTTGATAATTCTAACATCTGTCTCATCTCAATCTAGTTCAGACGCTTGCTTTATCTCTCCAGACTGTGTTTCTTTTGTTTTGTTTTGTTTTTGCTTTTGGCATGCCTCATAATTCTTTGTTGTAAACCAGATGTATTAAGTAACGAGAACTGATTACCAAGGTAACTAAGGCTTTCATATGAATATTTATGTTAATCTGAGTAGGAGTTGAGCTATGCTTAATGTTTAATGTTTCTTGTAGTCATAGGTATGAGAAACTTCAAATTCCTCCAGTATCCTTGTTTTTGTCTCCCCTCTTGACTGGGCCTCCCTAAGGAGTCCACCCCAGAGAAACTCTATATACTGCAGCTCTTTTAGCTGTGACCAATCCACTGTTGTCATCCTGCAGCTCTGTTGGTGTTGTGGTAAGGTGTTGGAGAGATGGAGTGTCCTCTAATCTGATTAAACCCTCAGTCTTTTAGTGGACCTTTAACCTTCAAAAGTGTTTCTGTCCCTGGTGCAGGAGTATATTGCTCCCTCCTACCACCATGTTCTTCATTCTCTTCCCTAGCTGTAGGTTCCCAATCTCTTTTCTTGAAGTCCTGTCTCCTGTTTACTCTGTTTTTGTTTGTTTGTTCATTTGTATTTGCTTTTCAGTTATGAGTCAAGAGAGCTAGAGTGGGGTGGTATTCTCTTCCTCCAACTGGAATAAGTTTTCAATGTTTCCCTCAGGCAAAATCTTTCCCCTTTTGTTAGAGAGAAGGATCTGGGAGATTGAACAATGGCATTCTCCCCCTTTTATCTGCCATGGCCATACAGGGATCTTATTTGGATCCTCACTGTGAGAAGTTGGTGGGTTAACTGAAAGCAAAGTAGAGCAAAGTGTGGGGTCCTGTTTATGATTGTGGCTCCAGGAATGTCTTACTCTCTGCAACCAGCTCATAGTAATTTGTCAAAATTACTAGACAAGTAAGCGTTCCTACCACTTATGGCACACAGCAACTTCTGCTCCAAGTGCTTTGTCCTTCTGGATTTGCCCATCTTTCTTGATTTTGATGAGTGGTTTGCCCTGCACCATTAGTTCTCTGAGAAGTCCAAGAAAAGTCTGTAATTTGCAGCTTGCTCAACTCTGTATTCTGAGGATGGGAGTGATGACTTCCAAGCTCTTTATATGTCTGAGCTAAAACTGTAATTTCTTTCAGTTCTAAGATTTGAAATAAAAGCTTGAGGATTATTTTTGATTAGTTTTAAAACAAAAATAAATTATAAAACATATTCCTATACATAAGGACAAAGAATAATTATTTTATAGAAATTATGAAAATAAATTGTTAAGAAAGCAGCTGAGGTACTTTTTTTCGCCTAAATAACATGCAAGCATACCTCGGCAATATTGTGGGTCCAGTTCCAGACCACTGCCATAAAATGAATATTGCAATAAAGCAGGTCACACAATTTTTTTAAATTTCACACTGCATAAAAAAATTTATGTTTGCACTGTACTGTGGTTTATTAAGTGTATAAAGCATTATGTTTAAAAAATAACATGTACCTTAATTTAAAAATAATTTATTGTTAAAAAATGCTACCAATCATTTGAGCCTTCTGCAAGTCATAATCTTTTTGCTGGTGGAGGGTCTTGCCTTAATGTGGATGGGTGCTTACTGATGAGGTTGACTATAGCAGTTTCTTTAAATAAGACAACATGAAGTTTGCCACAGAGATTCACTCTTCTTTTCACAAAATATTTCTGTATAGTATGTGATGTTGTTTGATAGCATTTTACCCACAGTAGAACGTTTTTCAAAATTGGAATTAGCCCTTTCATACCGTGCCACTGCTTTATCAGCTACATTTATATAGATATTCTAAATCCCTTGTCATTTCAACAGTGTTCACAGCATCTTCACTAGGATTAAATTTCACCTCAAGAAACAACTTTCTTTGCTCATCCATAAGAAGCAGTTCCTCATCCATTCAAGTTTTATCATGAGATTTTAGCAATTCAATCACATCTTTAGGTTCCACTTCTATTTCAAATTCTCTTGCTATTTCCAGAACATCTCCAATTGCTTCTTCCACTGAAGTCTTGAATCCCACAAAGGCATCTATGAGGATTGCAATCAACTTCTTCCAAATGCCTGTTGATGTTGACATTTTGACCTCCTCCCTTGAATCACAAGTGTGTTATGGCATCTAGACTGGTGAATCCTTTCCAGAAGGTTTTCCATTTACTTTGCCCCGATCCATCAGAGCAATCACTCTCTGTGGCAGCTATGGCCTTACAAAATGTATTTCTTAAATAATAAGACCTGAAAGTCAAAATTGCTTATTGATTCATTGGCTGCAGAATGAGTGTTGTGTTAACAGGCATGAAAACAACGTGAATCTTCTTGTACATCTCCATCAGAACGCTTGGTTTACTAAGTGCATTGTCAGTGAGCAATACTATTTTGAAAGGAATCTTTATTTTCTGGGTAGTCTCAATATTCAGTAAACCATGCTGGAAACATATGTGCTGTCATACAGGCTTTGTTGTTCTATTCATGGAGCACTGGCAAAGTAGATATAGCATGATTTTTGAAAGCCCAACGATTTTCAGAATAGTAAGTGAGCATTAGCTTCAACCTAAACTTACCAGCTACATTAGCTTCTAGCAAGAGAGTCAGCCTGTACTTTGAAGCTTTGAAACCAGGCATTGACTTCTTCTTGGTAGCTATGAAAGCCCTAGATGGCATCTTCCAATAGAAGCCTGTTTCATCTACATTAAAATAGGTTGTTTAGTTTAGCCACTTTCTTTATTTTTTCTTTTATCATTTTAAACATTTTATTTAAAAAAAAGTTTTTATTATACTTTAAGTTCTGGGATACATGTGCAGAATATGCAGGTTTGTTACATAGGTCTCACATGCCATAGTGGTTTGCTGTATCCATCCCGCATCATCTACATTAGTTACTTCTCCTAATACTCTTCTTCCTCAATACCCCCACCCCCTGAGAAGCCCTGGTGTGTGATGTTCCCCTCCCTGTGTCCATGTGTTCTCATTGTTCAAGATCCACTTTGTATTTTATTTTATTTTTATTATTTATATATTTTTTTAAATTGTACTTTAGGTTCTGGGGTACATGTGCAGATCATGCAGGATTCTTGTGTAGGTACATACATGGCAATGTGGTTTGTTACCTCCATCCCCTTGTCACCTATATCTGGCATTTCTCCCCATGTTATCCTTCCCCAACTTCCCCACCCCCACGCTGTCCCTCCCCTGGCCCCTGCAACAGACCCCAGTGTGTGATGCTCCCCTCCCTGTGTCCATGTGTTCTCATTATTCAACACCTGCCTATGAGTGAGAACATATGGTGTTTGATTTTCTGTTCTTGTGTCAGTTTGCTGAGAATGATGGTTTCCAGATTCATCCATGTCCCTACAGAGGATATGAACTCATCATTTTTTTTTTTT
>PVKP010048384.1:0-14499 GCA_004027715.1 Plecturocebus donacophilus
TCCATCTCAAAAAAAAAAAAAGAATGTAAAATGTTTAAAACATTAAACACCAGAAAATTAAAACATTGCTTTATGTGCATTAACATATCTTCCATTGTAATCACTATTTTTATTTTTAACTCCTTATCCATAATTCTCTTCAACTTTTCTGGTACTCGTTGTCTAACTCTAGGCAGAATAATGGCTCAAAATGGAAAACCTAGGAAATGTTTTCAAGACAAGCACCTGTGTATAGCATAGTATTTCTCACGTTGAGCATGAGGCTCTGAAGTCACTCTTAGCAACAGCAGCATCCAAAGACTACATGTATGTTCCTCTGGTACCTTTTGGGATCATATCTACTGTATAAACAAGTGAACTCTGTATTGAGAGATACATACATTCTATGAAGTTTGGGTAGTAAAAACAAAAGGTGTTTCTGGAAGATACTGGGCAGGCTATACTTGCGCTCAACACAGCATCTGGCACAAAGAAAGTATTCGTTATTGCCATGCACGGTGGCTCACGCCTGTAATCCCAGCACTTTGGGAGGCCTAGGCGGTTGAGTCACCTGAGGTCAGG
Organism: Plecturocebus donacophilus; assembly: GCA_004027715.1. Taxonomy (NCBI): domain Eukaryota; kingdom Metazoa; phylum Chordata; class Mammalia; order Primates; family Pitheciidae; genus Plecturocebus; species Plecturocebus donacophilus. The sequence continues at coordinate 562 of PVKP010048384.1, forward strand.
AGTTCGAGACCAGCTTGGCCAACACGGTGAAACCCCGTCTCTACTAAAAATGCAAAAAATGTAGCTGGGCCTGGAGGCGTGTGCCTGTAGTCCCAGATACTTGGGAGGCTGAGGCAGGAGAATCACTTGAGCCCGGGAGGCTGAGGCTGCAGTGAGCCGAGATTGTGCAGGCTCACCATTGCACTCCAGCCTGGGCAACACAGCAAGACTCTGTCTCAAAAAAAAAAAAAAGGAAAGTATTCATTGTTGTTATTTTACCTTTAGGAATGCTACATTTCAGTGGGGAAGGTAGGCAAATAAACATAAGATGAATAAGATCATTGCAGACTAAGTTTTATTTTATTTATTTATTTAAGTTCTGGGATACACATGCTGAACATGCAGGTTTGTTACATAGGTATACATGTGCCATGGTGGTTTGCTGCACCTATCAACCCGTCATCTAGGTTTTAAGCCCCGCATGCATTAAGTATTTGTTCTAATGCTCTCCCTCCCCTTGACCCCCAGTGTGTGATGTTCCCCTCCCTGTGCCCATGCGTTCTCATTATTCAATTCCCACTTATGAGTGAGAACATGCTGTGTTTGGTTTTCTATTCCTGTGTTAGTTTGCTGAGAATGATGGCTTCTAGCTTCATCCATGTCCCTGCAAAGGACATGAACTCATTCTTTTTTATGGCTGCACAGACTGATAAGTTTTCTGAAGAGACTGAATACCATGACAGAGAATAATGGATAAGGGACCTTCTTCAGGTATGGTGGGTGGTCAGGATGGCTGTCCTGGAGAGGTGACATCTAAATATAATCCTGAGGGATGAGAAGTTGGGCATGAGGGGAAACAGGGCAAAGCCTTTCAGACACAGGTAAGAACAAATGCAGAGGCAAAGATGAGAGAAAGATGCTGAGGGGACAGTGATTAGAAAGTGGAGAGTAGGGAAAACTCTGTGAGATGAGGCAAGAGAGACGGGAAGGGCCAGGTCATATGGAATACTGGAGATCACAGTACAGAGTTTGGATTCCATTGTAGGTGCAATAAGAACCATTTATGAATTTTAAGTGGAAGTCTGATATGGTTTGGATCTGTGTCCCCACCCTAATCTCATGTTGAATTGTAATCCCCAGTGTTGGGGGAGGGACCTGATGGGAGGTGATTGGATCGTAGGGGTGGTTTCTAATGGTTTAGCGCCATCCCCCTAGTGTTGCCACATGACCGAGCTCTCACGAGATCTGGTTTAAAAGTGTAGAGCATCCCAGCCTGCTTCACTCTTTCTTCCTTCTGCTCCAGTCGTACAGGACATGCCAGCCTCCTCTTTCCTTCTGCCATGATTGTAAGTTTCCTGAGGCCTCCCTAGCCATGATTCCTGTATAGCCTGTGAAACTGTGAGCCCATTAAATCTCTTTTCTTATAAATTACCCAGTTTCCGGTAGTTCTTTATAGCAATGTGAAAACCGGGCAAAGCCTGAGCAACATAGTGAGACCATGTCTCTATTAAAAAAAATTAGCTGGTCTTGGTGGCATGTGCCAGTGGTCCTAACTACTCAGGAGGCTGAGGTAGAAGGATTGTTTGAGCCCAGAAGTTCGAAGCCATGGTGAGCTCTGATTGCTCCACTGCATTCTAGCCTGGGCGATAGAATTGAGACCCTGTCTCCAAAACAAACAAACAAACAAACAAAAACCAAAAAGAATTTTAAGTGAAGAGATGACATGATCAGACTTACATTTTTTTTTTTTTTGAGACGGAGTCTCACTCTGTTATCCAGGCTGGAGTGCAGTGGCATGACCTCGGCTCACTGCTACCTCCACCTCCTGAGTTGGGGCATTTCTCCTGCCTCAGCCTCCTGGGTAGCTGGGATTACAGGCATGCACCACCATGCCTGGCTAATTCTTTTTACTTTTAGTAGAGACGGGGTTTCACCATCTTGGCCAGGCTGGTCTCGAACTCCTGACTTCGTGATCCACGTGCCTTGGCCTCCCAAAGTGCTGAGATTATAGACGTGAGCCACTGCACCCGGCCTGACTTATGTTTTTAGATCCCTTTTGTTGAGGAGATTGGAGTAGAGAAGATTTCAAGTGAAAGCCAGGTGACCAGTTAATAGTATACTCCATTAACTCAGGAAAGAGATAAAGTGATATTAAAGATGGAGAGGAAGAGTCTGAGGTGAAGATTATTTTGGAGGAAGAATTAGTGGACCTGGTATTGGGTGAAAGAAATGGCTAAGTCAGGAATGATACTCAGGTAGATGGGTAGTGCCAATGATACTGGGTAGATGGTAGTGCCATCTATATAGAGAAGGAAGAATAGATATAAGAAGTTCTTGAAGGTATCTCTAAAACCTGGACATGTGCACACACACATGTAAACGGAGAACTATATTTCTCATGTCTTTTTTGGAGGTATCATTATTTATAGATGGCAGTGTGGATGCAACATGTCGAAGTGGTTTTGAGGTTCTAACCCACATGGTACTAGAAAGGGCTGAATTCTGATGATTTGCTTCCACCCCTTATAGCATATGATGACTTTTGCTCTAGTCTCTCTTTAGAGTCCTTGCTGTGATACATGGCTTTTTGTTTATTTAGCCATCATGGTTGGAAGCATGAGACTTGTGAGCTATTCTGTGCTATAAGCTGAATATCAGAGGAGTCTGATATTATTTCCCATTATGATATCTCTCATCATGACCTCATAGCTACAGCATGTCTCTTATTGCATGTTAAACAGAGTAGTGACGGTTAGGAATAAATGACCTTTCTGAAGAGATTAGATGTATGACACTTTGGGGTGAATGGTCCACTGAGGGTTGCAGACCACTACTGAAGGGTAACAGAATATGCCACCTTAGCATAAGGATTATTTTTAGCTGAAGGCAATTAAGAAGAAACAAATATTAAAAAAACTCTCTGCCTTCCATCTATTCACCTAAATGCAGAACATAAATTCGAAAAGATGTTCTCCCTTTCTTTTCTCCTAGGAAGGACAAAGGTTAATTACTAGAGACAAGTGTAGAGCCTTGTCAGCCAAGAGAAGCTGATGAGGGCTTAGAAGAATCTGTCTAACTCACCTTACTAACTGTCCCTCATCTTCCATTAGTTTCTCCCACACATTTAGTGTCACACAGTTTGCCACCCTAGGAGCTCAAAGTCCCTTTCTTTGCCTTGCCACTTCTCTACATATGTATTGTTCTTTTGTTAAAATGCTGTATGTGTCCAAGTTCTAAACACTAACTACTCATCTCTGGTTACTCCCATGTATACGTATGATGCATGTGTTAATATACTTTGTTTTTCTCTTGCTAGTCTGTTTTTTGTCAGTCTAATCTACAGGGTCCCAGCTGGAGAACTTAGGAGGGCTCCTTTTCCTCTTCTACACAGAAAGGTTACACAAAAGAGCACTAGCGACAGGGTAGCTATGATGTAGAGAGAAGCAAAGAGTGGCTGCCTCACTTATGGGTGTGCTAGCTTAGCTAGGTCAGTAGCTTCACTGACTCTCATTTTTCCATCTGTGAAATATTTTTGGGGGGCATGGGGGAGCAGAACAAGAATTAAATAAGAGTGTAGTATTAGAATATTCTAGGTTGTGTTACAGAGCTAAATAACTCTGAAATTCAGTGGCTTCAATGGCTTAGTACAACCAAAGTTGATTCATGCGTGGGCCATGGGGATTCTCTTTCTGGAGACCCTGGGATCCAGGTTCCATCTTCTTGTGAAGTAACCTCAACATGTGGCCTCCAAGATTGTTGAGGAAAGCAAAGAGAGGATGAGGACTGCATGGTACCTTTTTAATGTTCAGACCTGAGAGTGGCTTATGTCATTTCCACCCATCTCCCACTGGCCAGTATTGAGTCACATGGCCTCAGTAAAACTGCAAGATAAGCTGGAAAAGGTAGTTTCTCAAGTGCAACAGTAAGAGAAAAATAAAATGAGATTTGGTGAAATAATGATAATTTATCAAATGTAGGTAAATTATTTTATAAAATATTATCTCCAAGTTTCTTTGGTAATATTTTGAAATGACCAAAATGGGAAAAGAAGTTAGTATGCCAAGAGTGTAAATGAATGACAAGATGGATAGCCCTCCTCTGAACAATGAAAAAATAATTTTTCTTTCTAGAAGGCACAGAAAAAAGGCCTGTAGGGTGGAAGGTGGAGGACTGGGGGACTAAGAATTGGAATGAGATAAAATATTGTAGGGAAAGAAAAACTTTTCCTTTACCTTCTTAAGTTAGGTACCTTAAGCCTGTGAATTAAAATGACAAAAGACAGATTAACAGGAGAAAAAGCATACAGATCTTATTTGATGTTAGTATTTTTACATGGCACAGGGGGCCTCACAGAAGAGAAGTGAAAATTCCAAAGAAGTATCTTAGCGAAGGGTGAAACGTTGCATGGAAGTCACTAGAAAAGAAAGAGGTTTGAGCTTCTGGGGTAGTAAATTGTGGGAATGTGAGAAGGAAATGTCTGGGGGAAACTAATGGAAGATAAGCTTTGTTTGCGCAGAATCACTTTGGCACCAACTTTTCATCTCTGGTGATAAGAGTGTTCTCTTCTTCCTAGTATTGGGAAGGTTCTTTTCTTGCAGGAAATTTATGTTCTGGTTTTAGGCAGAAAGAGGGAGGGCAAAACGTGCTTGTTTCTCAATTGCCTTCAGTTCAAAATAATCAATAGGACAAAGTGGTGGTTTTGGGATGGCATGTTCTGATCCCTTTCAGTGTCTTAGTTGGTAAGGTTCACAACTGTGATGAAAGGCTGGAAAAGAAAGTTTCGTGTCTGAACTGAAAGCAAACGCCATTTTTAAGAGCCAACAATTTTGTAGCCAACAGAAAGGTAATGTTTACAACATTCATCTGAAGGCAGGAAGTTCCAAATGAATGAAAATCTTTTTTTTTTTTTTTTTTTTGCAAATAAAAAGCAGGAACTATTGCTGGGAAGCCTTTCCGAGTTAAACGTTAAGGATGGAAAGTGACAGTAAATGGAGATTTGCAGGGTGCCTTCCGCAAGTCAGAAAAAGTAAACAGTGTCAACAGTGTATTCTCCTCTGTGATTTGAAGACGTGGGGTAAGTACTCTGGACCCAAGCCTCCTCCATGGGATGTGTTACCTTTCAAGATACAATCATCTTGGCAACATGTCTTTAGGAAGGAAGAATCAGGGTCCCTGGAGGGTCCTCCTCAACCTTTCTGAGCTTCTCTCTGACCACCGTCCTGCTCACCCTGCTGCAGCCACATGGCGCCTTTGCCATTCCTTGACGATCCCAGCTATGCTCCCGCCTCCTGGCATCCACGCTAGCTTTCCCTCAGTCTGGAAAGCTCTTGGGTGATATGTCCACTCTGCTAACCCCCTCAGCTCCTCCAGTGTTGCCTACTCTGTTTAATACTTGTCCACTCTAACACATTTGGAGAGGTGGAAATGGGTGATGTCTTTCCCAACCCATTATAAGGGTCACAGCTGACACTCCTGTAACAAAAGACAGATTAACAAATATTGCATGTTTATTTTATCAAAATCAAAGTTTTACATGACGTGGGAACCTTCAGAAATGAAAACCCAAGGACCCAGGGAGAACTGTCTGTTTTTCTCCTTAGATTTGATGAAGAATGGACACCCTCCTGGAAATGTAATTGCACAAAGGAGTGTGATCTAATGGTTTTAAACTGAGGGCAGGGCAGCAAGGCCTGTCTGTTTGGGTTCTTCCTGACCTCTATGTGTAGCATTCCTTCCCCCTGGGAATGGAGCAGGACCCCTCTGGAGTGAGGGTGTTAAGAGAGAAGGGAGAGAGTGACATTTCTAGGTTTTGTGACTTGCTTTTGGGGAGAAAGGTTCTTTGACCCCACCTTGGGGAAGAGAAATAATCTGGATTCGATGACTTGCTTTGGGAGGATAAAGACAGGCAGGGGATGGGAGTACAGGAGAAGGTCAGAGAAACCTTGCTTTGGAGGCCTTCCAGTTTTCTTTGGTTCAAAGTACTCAGCCCTCCAAAGCAACATACTTTTATAACTGCCCAGTGGGTTCACCTTGCCCACAACCTAGACAGAGCTGATTTATCAAGGCACAGCAATTGCCATAGAGAAAGAGTAATTCACACAGAGCCGACTGTGCAGGAGATGGAAGTTTTGTTATTATTCAAAACAGTTTCCCGGAGCATCATGGGATCAGAGTTTTTAAGGATAATTAGGTGGGTGGGGGGGCCAGTGAGTCAGGAGTGCTGATTGGTTGGGTCAGAGGTGAAATCACAGGGAGTGGAAGCTGTCTTCTTGTGCTGAGTCAGTTCCTGGGTGGAGGCCACAAGACCAGATGAGCCAGTTTATTGACCTGAGTGATGCCCACTGATCCATCATGTTCGGGATCTGCAAAATATTTCAAGTACTGATCTTTGGTTTTACAATAGTGATGGTATCCCCAGGAGCAATTTAGGGAGGGTTAGAATCTGGTAGCCTCCTGCTGCATGACTCCTAAAGCATAATTTCTCATCTTTTGCCTAATTTGTTATATCTACCAAGGCAGGACAGTCCCTAGGCAAGAAGGGGATTTGTTTTGGGAAAGGGTTGTTATCATCTTTGTTTTAAATTATAAACGAATTTCCAGCTAAGCGAGGTGGCTCACGCCTGTAATCTCAGCACTTTGCGGGGCCAAGGCGGGGGCATCACTTGAGGTCAGGAGTTTGAGACCAGCCTGACCCACATAGTGAAAACTCATCTGTACCAAAAATACAAAAATTAGCCAGGCATGGTGGCACATGCCTGTAATCCCAGATATTTGAGAGGCTGAGGCAGAAGCATTGCTTACCTGGGAGGCAGAGGTTGCAGTGAGCCGAGATCACACCACTGTACTCCAGCCTGGGCAACAGAGTCAGACTCCGTCTCAAAATAAATAAACAAAATAAAATAAATTAACTAATTTCCTCCCAAAGTTAGTTTGGCCTATGGCCAGGAATGAATAAGGACAGGTTGGAGCAAGCAAGATGGAGTTGGTTAGGTCAGATGTCTTTCACTGTCTCAGCTACAGTTTTGCACTGGCAGTTTTACTTTGGGGTATTGTTTTCTGAGCTCCAACAATTCAAGCACACTACGTAGTTGACTTTTTATAATGTTTACTATTTGCCTTCCCCCACTGATTCTTTTTTTTTTTCCACTGATCTATCCCAAGCACTTAGTAGACTTAGAAAGAATTCATTGAATGGAATCAAGCACACATATTACCAACTAGCTGCTTAAGGGTTAAGTGGCACAGAGGTTAGTTTTCCCCTAAAACTGCCGTGAACAGAGTTCTTGTGGCACCAGGAAACCAAGAGTGGGGGGGTGGGGAGGCACGGGAAAATAGTATGAACATTTAAAGGGTCTTTTTGTATTGCTGATTTTCTATTTCAAGTTCTGACCAATGGTGTTAACATTATTTAAACCTTACGTTTTAGTTTCGAAAGTAATTTCTTTGAGGTGTTTTTCTTCCCTTTTAAAACAACTGAGCTCTGTAAAAAGCATAAGCTTCAGTTTCAGCTTAAGAGAAAAACCTTTAGGTAGAGAGAAAATAGAAACCAGCACCTCCATTTGATCTTTCCTGGCCGGCCTGTTTGAAGAGCTGCTGTGTTTGGACAATGGTGCGTAATGAGATCATTTCTGTTACTGTTTGTGAAGGACTTAGCTTCGCAGTGTTTTCCTGTGGGGTTAAAGAACCTGGACATTTTAGAGTACATTTTAAAAATTAAATACAGAGTTTCAGTTGCTTTGTGGCGGTTTAAAAGGGACAGCAAAAAAAGGCCATTGAGGTAATTTTAGAGCTAAACTTGAACAGCTATGAATACTTTTGAAAACATAAATCCATATTAAAAGAGTCAACATTTTATATGTAAACTGTATTTTGATGGTTTTGTTGTGGTTGAGGACGGTGGTTACTTCGAAACATTACCTGTTCTCTAGAAGCTCTATTTTCTTTGAATGAATGCCCTAATGTTCACCTTTGCCACCTAGTCCAGGCATTTAGTGTGAAATTTGCATTTGTTTAGCAACTCTTCACCTCCTCAGCATAAAAAAGAACGCTTTTATCCTCTAAGTGTAAGTGTGGTTTACCTTTTTGCATCCTTCAGGTGCATTCCAGAAGATTTGGGGGATACTGACTGAGAGATATGAGTTAAGGGTCTGGTGCCTCAGGCTGTAAGTCCTTCTATAGCCTGTTTTTCTGTTTTGGACATAGCACAGGGATATGCCCCATTTAGCCATGTAAGTTCTACTCTGCATTGGGCATTATCTCAAAGTTAATTGTATCACCAGGCCCTAGTCATCAATTTTAGTATATTCAAGCTCTGTGAGTGTAGTGGGACATTTATTTATAATTTTGTTTCAACTTGTAATTCTTTATCCAATAACACCGGTCGATTAGCCCCCTGCTGCTGCTTGATTAGAATGTCAGCTGTAATAAATAGCTCCTCCACTACATAACTACTTTGTCACAACAGTCAGAATTTTAGTGAGCAAATAGGTAAAAATGAGAATGAGATTCGTCATCAGAGGCTGACCCTGATTTTGTCACCCACAGCTTAGAGACTCATTCCCTTCTTCAACAATGTTAGTGGGACTCTCATAAAAATGTTCCATAACCTTATGAACAGCAACCTTAAGGGTTTTTCCTTGAGGTGAGGGATCCGGAATTGGCCATTTGTGATGGTAGAAGTTACCCTGCATTCTCAATCTAATCAATAAATTGTGCTGATTGCCAGAAACAGATCCCTTACACAGAAGTCTCAGAGCAGTACTTCACCAACCTGCCTGTCATGCTAGAGGATTATTTCTGACTCTACCCCGTCTTTCTTTGAGTAACTCACTCCTGTGCAAATAGGAGCTGCCTTTTGCCCTTGCGTTCTCAGAGGTAAGAGAGAGACGTACTTTGCTGGGTGGCTGCGAGGCCTGGCGTGCTAGGTGGCTTATGACTTCCTTGACAGAAAATCGTCAGTACGTGCTGGAAGAATTGTAAACAGGATAACAGAAGGAAGGAGAAAACAAAGCAAACTCAGACTGAGGAAGGAGACCCCCTTCTCCGAGCCTGTGCTTGGAGAAAAGAAGGAAGTAAAAGTTAAAGGTCAGCCAGACGAGGGCAGTGGAAAGACCGGTTAGCGCCGCTGACCAGGTTTACAGGTTAAAGGTTCAACTCCCTACCCCTAACCACAGTCCTATCTATAGATCACGGAGGAATCTTCTCCGGAAGCCGTTGTTTTTGCTCAACTGCTCAGACTCCTACCTAGTCACGTCCCCCACGCCTGCCTAATCGATCAGGATCGTCTCACGTGCGCACCTCTAGATTGTAAATCTTTAAAAGGGCCAGGATTTTCTTTTTTAGATGGAGTTTTGCTCCTGTTGCCCAGGCTGGAGTACAATGGCACGATCTCCGCTCACCGCAACCTCCGCCTCCCGCGTTCAAGTGATTCTCCTCCCTCACCTCCTGAGTAGCTGGGATTACAGGCGCCCGCCACCACGCCCGGCTCAGTTTTTATTTTTAGTAGAGATGGGGTTGCTCCATGTTGGTCAGGCTGGTCTCGAACTCTCGACCTCAGGTGATCTGCCCGCCTCGGCCTCCCAGAATGCTCGGATTACAGGCGTGAGCCACCGCGCCTGGGGGCCCAGGATTTTCTTTGTCCAGGAGCTCTGTTGTTAGGCTTGATCCAAACGCAGCTCCAGCCGAATAAAACTGCCACTTTCTTCGCGGCCGCTCCTGCTACAAGATTAGCTTGAAACGCAATTTAAAGGTTAAATTTTCATAGAAAAAAAAAATCTTAAGGCCTGATAGAAAATTACTATTTCTTGCCTGTAATCCCAGCACTTTGGGAGGCTGAGGCGGGTGGATCAGCCGAGGTCAGGAGTATGAGACCAGCCTGACCAACATGGTGAAAACGTGTCTCTACTGAAAATACAAAAATTAGCCGAACATGGTGGCGGGTTCCTATAATCCCAGCTATTCAGTAAACTGAGGCAGGACAATCACTAGAACCCGGGAAGCAGAGGTTGCAGTGAGCCGAGATTGTGCCACTGCACTCCAGCCTGGGCGACAGAGTGAGACCCTGTTTAAAAAAAATAAAAAAAGAAAAACAGAAAATGAGTATTTCCCAATCCTGAAAGTGTCTAAAAATTTATCTTTAGGCAATTTCCGTTTTGTTGGTTAAATGGCAAAGAAGCCAGAACGTGTGACAATTCAGTAGTAGATATTGTTCATAGAAACAAATGTTCCGGTTTTACAGAATTATCAGCTACCTGAAAGTAGTATCTAGTAACAGGGAAGGAAAACTCCGCAGGGGTTTCAGATACTCTTCCTCCCTTAGCAGCCATCTTACTAAACATCATGCCACCAAAGTACATTGATGTAGCTTACGACAGAAATCATGGGGGCAGATAAAAATAGTTAAGAATTATTGGCGTCTGTCCATAAGGGGTCTTCTTCAGCACTCTGTAATAACCTGACTGCGGCCGGGCGTGGTGGCTCATGCCTGTAATCCTAGCACTTTGGGAGGCCTAGTTGGGCGGATCACCTGAGGTCAGGAGTTTGAGACCAGCCTGATAAACATGGAGAAACCCCATCTCTACTAAAAATACAAAAGTAGCCGGGCATGGTAGTGCATGCCTGTAATCCCAGCTACTCGGGAGGCTGAGGCAGAAGAATCGGTTGAACCCGGGAGGTGGAGGTTGCGGTGAGCCAAGATCGCACCATTGCACTCCAGCCTGGGCAACAAGAGTGAAACTCCATTTGAAAAAAAAACCTGACTGCAGTGGGTCATTGTAGAATTTTGGGCAATTATGGAATGGACCCCAGGAGCTGATCCCTTCTCTCTGGGATCATTGAAGTCAGCCACAAGCCCATGTTGAGATCACCAACAGCTGAGGCAGAGAGAGAGCGAGAGAAAGAGAGATTTTGGAAACGATACATTATTTTATATACAAATACAAAAGTGAGGATGTAGTTGTCACAAGTATCAGAATTTTTTGAACTCTTCTACATTTATTTATGGCTTTCTTTTATTTTTATTTTGAATGATGTGGGTGGGGGATAGGAGGCAGCAAGTTGCCGTTGAGATGAGTCCTCATGGCTCTGCCCCACGGACAAGATCCATTGTGGCTGATTTTATAGGGGCCACTCCTTACAATGCAATAGGGGCTATTCCCTTCTATTTCACTGTGCCTGTAAAATATTGTTACTGTAAGCCAGCAACAAAACACAATTCCTGAGACCTATATTTGGCAACAGTCCTCATGGCTCTGCCCTACCAACGAGATCCATTGTGGTTGATTTTATAGGGCAACTCCTTACAATGCAATAGCGGCTATTCCCTTCTATTTTACTGTGCCTGTAAAATATTGTTACTGTAAGCCAGCAACAAAACACAATTCCTGAGACCTATATTTGGCAACAGTGAAAAGCCAACAAATGAGTAAAACCTACCCAGCGAGTCCGTCCTGTTTCCACAGGGTAACCAGGGCAAACCTGAGACCGTACAGTCTAGAACAAGATTTCAGCCTTCTCCTTTGAAATCACCACATCTTGGGTCTCCATTACCTCGAATATTTTCTTGGTCTTTCTGAGTCTTGCCTGCATATGTGCACACGTGATTGTGGTTAATGCTGCAACGTTGCCTCTTCTGGTAGTCTGGGATGTGTCAGATAACACCACCAATTTCTTTTATATAGTCCAGAGATGAGTCAGTTTGGAAAATAATGAACTAAATTATAAGATGTAGCCATATCCCTTCTTAATTCTCTTAGATTTGATTTATTAATCCCGTTTGCATGCAGTGTTTATGGGCTGATGAGGACCAGCTGGTCCAGCAGTTTCTCAGCCACAGGTTTCTCAGGCCCTGTGAATGAAGACAAAGGGCAACTGAGCAGTGCTACACCCACCTGTGTGCTTGGAGCTCTCTCTTTCTGAGAGTTCAAAATCTGCTTACAGTCTCCATATTCTTACATGATGCTTGTTGGGACTCAGAAAATGATATCTTAAAATGAAGGCGTCAGAAGCAAAAGTTTTTTTCTGACCTTTTCCTGACCTTCCCTTCATTTTCCCCTAAGGCCAGCCATGGAAAGTAGAATTCCTCTTCCCCAAGATGGGGGTCCATAGAAACCAGAACTCCTTTTCCCCCCTAAACCAGCCATAAGATAAAAAAATACTACTCTAATTCCCCTCCACCCCCACCTTTTTGTATAAAATCTGGCCACAAAGAAATGATCTTGGCCAGGTGCAGTGGCTCACACTTGTAATCCCAGCACTTTGGGAGGCCATGGTGGGAGGATCACTCGAAGTCAGGAGTTTGAGTCCAGCCTGAGTAACATAGTGACATTCTGCTCTAAAAAAAAAATTAGCAGGAGACTGAGGCAGGAGGATTGTTTGAGTCCAGGCATTTGAGGCTAAAGTGAGCTATGTGCTTGTGCCATTGCACTCCAGCCGGGGCAACACAGCAAGATCCTGTCTCAAAAAAAAAAAAAAGAAAAAAAGGAAAGAGAGGAAGGAAGGAAGGAAAGGCTCTGACTTACCTTGTTTGACCGTAAGTGATAAGAACTATTCCAGAGAGGGTCCTGCCCATACCTGGAAGGCAGGAATCCTGCACAGAGGCCAAGAAGAACCTTTCAAAAGAGAGGTTTTGTTGAGTTTCCCCACTGAGCCTATTATCATTAGCTCATATCCTTTTTGCCCGATCGTATTTCTACGCAGCTGTCCATACTTTGTTGAACCTAAACATAAAAATGAACAGTTTCCCTTGTATTTTTGGGTTTTCATTCCGAAGGCTTCCATGTTACATAAAACCATGATAAATAAATTTGTTTGCCTTTTCTCTGAATAATCTGCTTTTTGTCAGTGATTTTTCAGGGAACCTTCAGAAGACTTCCCTTTACCCCTATGTGTTTCATTCCAGGCTTTGCAGAGGCTGGAACACTTCTATTTCCTGGGCCCAGTGCCATAGCTGTTAGTAATCAATTCTCTTTAGAACTGGAATTATCAGGTTGTTTCAGGACTCTGGTTTGCTTGATTTCCTTCCTAGGACCCTTGAGAGTTTTGATACAGAAGCTTCCTTTTCTCCAGTTTTCAGAAATAGAGAAGGCCTTTCCAAGAAAACAGGGAGTAAAAAGGGTAGAGAAGGCATTTAATTTAGAAGAATGGATAGATCTTTTATCTATCAAATCACAAAATTATAACAAATGTAGTTTAATGATAGTTGGCTTTATTGCTGTAAACCAAAAATAAAATTCTTTTTTTTTTCCAAAAATAAAATTCTAAGCCCCCAACCATTTGAACGGACCCCTCCTCTCAGCCAAAGTTAACCTGTAAAACTCATTCCAAAGTTAACCTGTAAAACTAGTTCAGGCCATGATGGGAAGGGGGAGTTGGATATGCCTCATTACCATTAACATCAACACAGATCTGAAGACTGATAGAGGGGTGGGCGTGGCGCCTCTTCCCTGTAATCCCAGCATTTTGGGAGGCTGAGACGGGTGAATCACATAAGGTTGGGAGTTTGAAAACAGCGTCACCAACATGCAGAAACCCTGTCTCTACTAAAAATACAAAAATTAGCCAGGTGGGGTGGCACATGCCTGTAAACCCAGCTACTTGGGAGGCTGAGGCAGGAGAATGGCTTGAACCCAGGAAGTGGAGGTTGCAGTGAGCTGAGATTGTGCCATTGCACTACAGTCTGGGCAACAAGAGTGAAACTCCGTCTCAAAAAAAAAAAACCTGATAGAACAGGCTCTTTAAGTCTGATAAGAAACATTTACAGTCTATTCTCTCTGAAGCCTGCTACCTGGAGGCTTCAACTGCATTAAACCTTGGTTTCCACAAACCCTTATCAAAGCCAAGATTTTTCTTTTTTCTTTTTTTAAAATTCCAGATCTTTTCTTTTTGAGCCTGGGTTTTGCTCTTGTTGCCCAGGCTGGAGTGCAATGGTGGAATCTCAGCTCACTGCAACCTCCACCTCCT
>PVKP010048385.1:0-14498 GCA_004027715.1 Plecturocebus donacophilus
GACGCATTCTTAGTGTATTTTTTCTAGGGGGGAATCAACTGGATGTGACTGTTTTTAGATTTTTCACAGAAAGAGATGCTAAACTGCCGCATCCACAGATCAGTGTAAATCTGTAAGTTGAATTCATACAGTGAAATTCATTCTATTGGAATGCTCTGTTTTGGTTTTAGAGCGAGATGTTTCTCTGAACACCATATAATCTCACTCATTCAGGAATGTCCAAACGCAGCTCATAGAAGAAAAGCATTTTTAACTCACCGAATACAAACACAGATGCAACTCTCTTAGCTGAATGAACACACAGCATAGCAGTTTGAATCATACGTGTCTTCTGTTTTTCAGACTCATTCTTACTGTTTTTTCTTCTAGGCAGGGATTTGGCTGGAAATAACTCTTTTTAAATTCTCCACAGAAAGAGTTGCTAAACTGCTGCATATACACATCAGTGTATCTCTATAAGTTGAATTCACACCGTGAAGGTCACTCTGTTGGAACACTCAGTTTTGATTTTAGAGCGAGGTGATTCTCTGAACACCCTAAACTCCCATTCATTCCGGAATGTCCATATGTAGCCCACAGAAGAAAAGCGTTTGTAACATGCTGCATACAAATACAGATGCAACTCTCTTAGGTAAAGTTGAATTCACACAGTGAATTTCATTCTGTTAGAACGCTCCATTTTGGTTTTACAGTGAGATATTTCTCTGAACATCATATACTTCCCTTCATTCAGGAATGTCCAAGTGCAACACATAGAAGAAAAGCATTTGTAACTCGCTGCATACAAACATAGAAGCAACCCTCTTAGCTGAACCAACACACAGCAGAGCATTTTGAATCACACGTTTCTTCTGTGTTTCAGATGCATTCTTACTGCCATTACTTCTAGACAGGGATTTGGCTGGAAATTTCTGTGTTTAGATTCTACACAGAAAGAGTGGCTAAACTGCTGCATACACCCATCGGTGTAACTGTCTATGTTGAACTCACAAAGTGAAGTTCATTATGTTAGAACGTTCTGTTTTGGTTTTAGAGCGAGATGTTTCTCTGAATACCATGTAATCACATTCACTCAGGTATGTCCAAACACAGCTCATAGAAGAAAGGCATTTGTAACTGGCTGCATACAAACACAGATGCAACTCTCTTAGCTTAACGAACACACAGCAGAGAAGTTTAAAGCATACATTTCTACTGTGTTTCAGATGCATTCTTACTGCTATTTCTTCTAGGTGAGATTTGGCTGGAAATAACACTTTTTAGATTCTCCACAGAAAGACTAGTTAAACGGCCACATACACACATCAGTGCATCTCTGTAAGTTGAATTCACACAGTGAAGTTCATTCTGTTAGAACGCTCTGTTTTTGTTTTAGAGTGTGATGGTTCTCTGAACACCATATACTCTCATTCATTCAGGAATGTCCAAACGCAGCTCATAGAAGAAAAGTGTTTGTAACTCCCTGCATACGAACACAGATGCAACTCTCTTAGCTGAACGAATACACAACAGAGCAGTTTGAATCATACGTTTCTTCTGTGTTTCAGATGCATTCTTCCTGCTATTTTTTCTAGGAGAGAATCGGCTGAAAATGAGTGTTTTTAGGTTCTCCACAAAAAGAGTTGCTAAACTGCCTCACACAAAAGAGTTGCTAAACTGCCTCATACACACATCAGTGTAACTCTGTAAGTTGAATTCACACAGTGAAGTTCACTCTGTTAGAATGCTTCATTTTGGATTTAGAGCGAGATGTTTCTCTGAACACCACATACTCCCATTCATTCTGGAATGTCCAACCGCATTTCATAGAAGAATAGCATTTGAAACTAGCGGCACACAAACACAGATCCATCTGTCTTAGCTGAAAGAGCACTCAGGAGAGCAGTTTGAATGATATTTTTCTTCTGTGTTTCAGATGCATTCTTACTGCTATTTCTTCTAGGCAGGGATTTGACTGGAAATAAATGTTTTTTAATTCTCCACAAAAAGAGTTGCTAAACTGCTGCATACACACATCAGTGTAACTCTGTAAGTTGAATTCACACAGTTAAGTTCATTCTGTTAGAATGCTCCATTTTGGTTTAAAACAACAGGTTTCTCTGAATATCATATAATCCCATTCATTCAGGAATGTCCAAACGCAGCTCATAGAAGAAAATCGTTTGTAACTTGCAACATACAAACACAGATGCAACTCTCTTACCTGAATGGACACAGCAGAGCAATTTGAATCATACATTACCCCTGTGTTTCAGACACATTCTTACTGATATTTCTTCTAGGTGGGGAATTGGCTGAAAATAACTGTTTTCACATTCTGCACAGAAAGACTTGCTAAACTGTCACATATACAGATCAGTGTAACTGTGTAAGTTGAATTCACACAGTGAAGTTCATTCTGTTAGAATGCTCCATTTTGGTTTTAAAGCGAGATGTTTCTCTGAACACCATATAATCCCATTCATTCAGGAATGTCCAAACACAGCTCATAGAAAAAAAGTGTTTGTAACTAGCTGCATACAAACACAGATGCAACTATCATAGCTGATCGAATGCACAGCAGAGCAATTTGAATCATATGATTCTTCACTGTTTCAGACTCATTCTTACTGCTATTTCTTCTACACGGGGATTTGGCTGGAAATAACTGTTTTTAGATACTCCACAGAAACAGTTGCTAATGTGCTGTATACACATATCAGTGTAACTGTCTAAGTTGAATTCACACAGTGAAGTTCATTCTGTAGAACATTCTGTTTCGGTTTCAGAGTGAGATGTTTCTCCGAATGCCATGTAATCCCATTCACTCAGGAATGTCCAAACGCAGCTCATAGAAGAAAAACGCTTGTAAATGGCTGCATACAAACACAGATGCAACTCTCTTAGCTGAACAAACACAGAGCAGAGCAGTTTGAATCATACGTTTCTTCTGTGTTTCAAATGCATTCTTACTGCTATTTCTTCTAGGTGGGATTTGGCTGGAAATAACTCTTTTTAGATTCTCCAGAGAAAGAGTTGCTAAACGGCCACATACACACATCAGTGTAACTCGGAAGTTGAATTCACACAGTGACGTTCATTCTGTTAGAATGCTCCATTTTGGTTTTAGAACGAGATGTTTCTCTGAATACAATACAATCCCATTCCTTCAGGAATGTCCAAACGCAGCTCATAGAAGAAAATCATTTGTAACTTGCTGCATAAAAACACAGAGGCAACTCTCTTAGCTGATGGAACACAGCAGAGCAGTTTGAATCATACATTTCTTTAGTGTTTCAGACGCATTCCTACTGCTATTTCTTCTAGGCAGGGAATCGGCTGACAATAACTCTTTTTACATTCTCCATAGAAAGAGTTGCTTAACTGCCACATATGCACATCAGTGTAACACTGTAAGTTGAATTCACACAGTGAAGTTTATTCTTTTAGAACACTCCGTTTTGGGTTTAGAGTGAGATGTTTCTCTGAACACCATATACTCTCATTCATTCAGGAATGTCCAAACGCAGCTCATAGAAGAAAAGCATTTGTAACTCGCTGCATACAAACACAGATGCAACTCTCTTAGCTCAATGAACACACAGGAGAGCAGTTTGAATCATACGTTTCTTCTGTGTTTCAGATGCATTCTTACTGCTATTTCTTCTGGGGGGAATTGGCTGAAAATGACTGTTATTAGGTTCTCCACAGAAAGAGTTGCTAAACGGCCGAATACACACATCAGTGTAACTCTGTAAGTTGAATTCACACAGTGAACTTCATTCGGTAAAAAAGCTCCATTTTGGTTTTAGAGTGAGATGTTTCTCTGAACACGACATACTCCCATTCATTCTGGAATGTCCAACCGCACTTCATAGAAAAAAAGCATTTGTAACTAGCTGCACACAAACACCGATCCAACTGTCTTAGCTGAAAGAACACTCAGCAGAGCAGTTTGAATGATACGTTTCTTCTGTGTTTCACATGCTTTCTTACTGCTATTTCTTCTAGGTGCTGATTTGGCTGGAAACAAATTTTTTAGATTCTCCACAGATAGAGTTGCTAAACTGCCACATACACACATCAGTGTAACTCTGTAAGTTGAATTCACACAGTTAAGTTCATTCTGTTAGAGTGCTCCATTTTGGTTTTAGAATGACATGTTTCTCTGAATATCATATAATCCCATTCATTCAGGAATGTCCAAATGCAGTCCATAGAAGAAAATCATTTGTAACTCGCATCATACAAACACAGATGCAACTCCTTCAGCTGAAGGAACACAGCAGAGCAATTTGAATCATACCTTTCCCCTGTGTTTCACATGCATTCTTACTGCTATTTCTTCTACGTGTAGAATCGGCTGAAAATAATTGTTTTCACATTCTGCACAGAAAGAGTTGCTAAACTGCTGCATACACATATCAGTGTAACTGTGTAAGTTGAATTCACACTGTGAAGTTCATTCTGTTAGAATGCTCCATTTTGGTTTTCAAGGGAGATGTTTCTCTGAACACCATTTACTCCAATTCTTTAAGGAGTGTCCAAACGCAGCTCATAGAAGAAAATCGTTTGTAACTAGCTGCATACAAACACAGATGCAACTCTCATAAATGAACGAATTCAGAGCAGAGCAGTTTGAATCATATGATTTTTCGGTGTTTCAGACTCATTCTTACTATTTCTTCTACACGGGGATTTGGCTGGAAATAACTGTTTTTAGATTCTCCACAGAAACAGTTGCTAACCTGCTGCATACACACATAAGTGTAACTGTGTAAGTTGAATTCACACAGTGAAGTTCATTCTCTTAGTACGCTCCGTTTTGGTTTTAGAATGAGATGTTTCTCTGAATACCATACAATCCCATTCCTTCAGGAATGTCCAAACGCAGCTCAAGGAAGAAAATCCTTTGTAACTGGGTGCATACAGACACGGATGCAACTTTCTTAGCTGAAGGAACACAGCAGAGCAGTTTGAATCATACATTTCTTTGGTGTTTCAGATGCATTCCTGCTGCTATTTCTTCTAGGCAGGGATTCGGCTGAAAATAACTGTTTTAGATTCTCCATAGAAACAGTTGCTAAACTGCCACATACGGACATCAGTGTTACACTGTAAGTTGAATTCACACAGTGACGTTCATTCTGTTAGAATGCTCCGTTTGGGGTTTAGAGTGAGATGTTTCTCTGAACACCATACACTCTCATTCATTCTGGAATGTCCAAACGCAGCTCATAGAAGAAAAGCGTTTGTAACTCACTGCATACAAACACAGATGCAACTCTCTTAGCTGAAGGAACACACAGCAGAGCAGTTTGAATCATACGTTTCTTCTGTGTTTCAAACGCATTCTTACTGCTATTTCTTCTGGGGGGAATTGGCTGGAAAACACTGTTTTTAGGTTCTCCACAGAAAGAGTTGCTAAACTGCTGCATACACACATCAGTGTAACTCTGTAAGTTGAATTCACATGGTGAAGTTCACTCTGTTAGAATGCTCCGTTTTGGTTTAAGAGCGAGATGTTTCTCTGAACACCAAATACTCCCATTCATTCTGGCACGTCCAACTGCACTTCATAGAAGAAAAGCATTTCTAACTAGCTGCACACAAACACAGATCCAACTGTCTTAGCTGAAAGAAAACTCAGCAGAGCAGTTTGAATGATACGTTTCTTCTGTGTTTCAGATGCATTCTTACTGCTATTTCTTCTAGGCGGGGATTTGGGGGAAATAAATGTTTTTAGATTCTCCACAGAAAGAGTTGTTAAACTGCCGCATACACACATAAGTGAAGCACTGTAAGTTGAATTCACACAGTGATGTTCATTCTCTTAGAACGGTCCGTTTTGGTTTTAGAGTGAAATGATTCTCTGAACACCCTATGCTCCCATTAATTCAGGAATGTCCAAACGCAGCTAGTAGAAAAAAAGCGTTTGTAACTCACTTCATACAAACACTGATGCAATTGTCTTAGCTGAATGAACGCACAGCAGAGCCGTTTGAATCATACTTTTCTTCTGTGTTTCAGACGCATTCTTACAGCTATTTGTTCTAGAAGGGAATCGGCTGGAAATGACTGTTTTTAGATTCTCCACAGAAAGAGTTGCTAAACTGACGCATACACAAATCAGTGTAACTCTGTAAGTTGAATTCACACAGTGATGCTCATTCTCTTAGAATGCTCCGTTTTGGTTTTAGAGCAAGATGTTTCTCTGAACACCATACACTCCCTTTTATTCAGCAATGTCCAAACGCAGCTCGTAGAAGAAAAGTGCTTGTAACTCGCTGGTTATAAACACAGATGCAACTCTCTTAGCTGAACAAACACACAGCAGAGAAGTTTGAAACATACGTTTCTTCTGTGTTTCAGACGCATTCTTACTGGTATTTCTTCTAGGCGGGGATATGGTTGCAAATAAATGTTTTTAGATTCTCCACAGAAAGAATTACTAAACTGCTGCATACACACATCTGAGTAACTCGGTATGTTGAATTCACACAGTGAAGTTCATTCTGTTAGAACGCTCTGTTTTGGTTTTACAGCGAGATCTTTCTCTGAACACCATATATTCCCATTCATTCAGGAATGTCCCACTGCAGCTCATAGAAGAATAGCATTTGTAAATCACTGCATACAAACACAGATGCAACCCTCTTAGTTGAATGAAAATACAGCACCACAGTTTGAATCAAACGTTTCTTCTGTCTTTCAGGCGCATTCTTACTGCTATTTCTTATAGGCGGGGATTCAGCTGGAATTAACTGTTTTTAGATTCTTCACCGAAATGGTTGCTATACTGCTGCATACACACATGAGTGTAACTTTGTAAGTTGAATTGACACAATGAGTTCATTCTGTTAGAACACTCCATTTTGGTTTTAGAGTGGGATGTTTCTCTGAACACCATATACTCCCATTTATTCAGGAATGTCCAAAAGCAGCTCATAGAAGAAAAGCGTTTGTAACTCGCTGCATAAAAACATAGATGCAACTTTCTGAGCTTAACGAACACAGAGCAGAGCATTTAGAATCACACGTTTCTTCTGTGTTTCAGATGCATTCTTCCTGCTGTTTCTTCTAGGCAGTGATTTGACTGGAAATAACTGTTCTTAAAATATCCACAGAAAGGGTTGCTAAACTGCTGCATACACAAAGTGTAACTCTATAAGTTCAATTCACACAGTGAAGTTCAGTCTGTTAGAACAGTTCATTTTGGTTTTAGATGGAGATGTTTCTCTGAACACCATATACTGCCTTTTATTCGGCAAAGTCCAAAAGCAGCTCATAGAAGAAAGGCCTTTGTAATTTGCTGCAAACATCACTGCAACTCTCTTAGCTGAACGAACACACAGCAGAGCAGTTTGAATCACACCTTTCTTTTGTGTTTCAGACGCATTCTAACTGCTATTTCTTCTACGCAGGGATGCTGTTGGAAATAACTGTCTTCAGATTCTACACAGAAAGGGTTGCCAAACTGCTACATACACAAATCAGTGTAGCTCTGTAAGTAGAAATCACACAGTGAAGTTGATTCTGTTAGAAAGCTCCATTTTGGTTTTAGAGCAAGATGTTTCTCTGAACACCAGATACACCCATTCATTCAGGAATTTTCATACGCAGCTCATAGAAGAAAAGCATTTGTAACTCGATGCAGACAAACATAGAGGCAACTCTCTTAGCTGAACAAACACATAGCAGAGCAGTTTGAATCACACGTTTCTTCTCTGTTTCTCACGCATTCTTACTGCTCTTTTTTCTACGTGGGGCTTTGGCTCTAAATAACTGTTTTGAGATTCTCCACAGAATGGGTAGCTAAACTGCTGCATACACACATCAGTGTAACTCTCTAAGTTGAATTCACACAGTGCAATGCATTCTGTTAGAATGCTCCATTTCGGTTTTAGAACGAAATGTTTCTGAATACAATATACTCCCATTCATCCAAGAACGTCCAAATGTAGCTCATAGAAGAAAAGAGTTTTTAACTCGTTGCATACAAACATAGATGCAACTCTCTTAGCTGAAGGAACACACAGTAGAGCAGTTTGAATCATACGTATCTTCTGTGTTTCAGACGTATTCTTATTGCTATTACTTCTAGGCATGGATTTGGCTGGAAATAACTGCATTTATATTCTCCACAGAAAGGGTTCCTAAACGACTGAATACACACGTCAGTATAACCCTGTAAGTTTAATTCACACGATTAAGTTCATTCTTTTAGAATGCTCCATTTTGGTTTTAGAGCAAGTTGTTGCTCTCAACACCATATACTCCCATTCAGTCAGGAATGGCCAAAAGCACCTCATACCAGTAAAGTGTTTGTAACTCGCTGTATACAAACATAGATGCAAATCTCTTAGCTGAACGAACACACAGCAGAGCAGTTTAAATCACACATTTCTTCTGTGTTTCAGATGCATTCTGACTTCTATTTCTTCTATGAGGTGATTTGGCTGAAAATAACTGTTTTTACAATGTCCACAGAAAGGGTTGCTAAACTGCTGCATACACACATCAGTGTAACTCTGTAAGTTGAATTCACACAGTGAAGTTCATTCTGTTAGAATGTTTCATTTTGGTTTTAGAGTGAGATGTTTCTCTGAACACCATATACTCCCATTCATTCAGGAATGTCCAAATGCAGCTCATAGAAGAAAAGCGCTTGTAACTCGATGCGTAAAAACATAGATGCAACTCTCTTAACTGAACGAACACACAGCAGAGCAGTTGAATCACACGTTTCTTCTGTGTTTCAGATGCATTCTGACTGCTATTTCTTCTAGGTGGGGATTTGGCTGGAAATAACTGTTGTTAGGATGTCCACAGAAAGAGTTGCTAAACTGCTGCTTACACCCATCAGTGTAACTCTGGATATTGAATTCATATAATGAAGTTCATTCTGTTTGAATGCTCCGTATTGGTTTTAGAGCGAGATGTTTCTCTGAACACCATTTACTCCCATTCATTCAGTAATGTCCAAACCCAGCTAGTAGAAGAAAAGCGTTTGCAGCTCGCTGCATACAAACATAGATGCAACTCTCTTAGTTGAACGAACACACAGCAGAATAGTTTGAATCACATGTTTCTTCTGTGTTTCAGATGCATCCTTACAGCCATTTCTTCTAGGCAGGGATTTGGCTGTAAATAACTGTTTTCAGATTCTCCACAGAAATTGTTGCTAAACTGCGGCATAAAAACATCAGTGTAACTCTGTAAGTTGAATTCACACAGTGAAGTTCATTCTGTTAGAATGCTCCATTTTGCTTTTAGAGCGAGATATTTCTCTGAACACCATATATTCCCATTCAATCAGGAATGTCCAAACGCAGCTCGTAGAAGAAAAGCATTTGTAACTTGCTGCATACAAACATAGACATAACTCTCTTAGCTGAACGAACACACAGCAGAGCAGTTTGAATCCCACGCTTCTTCTGTGTTTCAGATGCATTCTTACTGCTAATTCCTCTATTCGTGGATTTGGCTGGAAATAACTGTTTTTAGAATGTCCACAGAAAGGGTTGCTAAACTGCTGCATACACTCCTCAGTGTAACTCTGTAAGTTGAATTCACACAGTGAAGTTCATTCTGTTAGAATGCTCCGTTTTGGTTTTAGAGTGAGATGTTGCTCTGAACAACATATTCTCCCATTCATTCAGGAATGTCCAAATGAAGCCATAGAAGGAAAGCATTTGTCACTCACTGCATGGAAACATAGATGCAGAAGTGATCCAAGATGGCCGTTTAGGAGCAGCTCAGGATTGTAGCTCCCAGTGAAAGTGCAGAGGGTAAGTGGCCGCCACATTTCCAAACAGACCTTTATTACCCCCAGACCAGAAGATTCCCAAGCAGAGCAGCGCCACGGGTCGCCAGTGTGGCTGTTTTGTCCGGCACAGCTGTTTCAGCTGGTGCAGCTATTTTGGCCAGCGTGGCTGCATTGCCGGCGAAGCTGCTTTGCTGGTGACCCGGCGTGGCGGTTCTCCATACAAAATACACTGGTCTGTGTGCCCTTTGAACTGCCAAGTGGAGCTACGGGAAGGCAGATTAAAAAGTGGACTGAATCAGGGAGCCAGCCTAGGAGATTCCCAGGCAAAAAAATTGCTACGAATTTCAGCGCCACAGTTTCACCCTGTGCAGTGTGTCCCCACAGAGGAAATCACACTGATCCCAGTGCCTTTTCAACAGATGACTGGTACACCTAGGAGTCGATCATTCAACTGAAAAAACAAAAGCCTCTGAGACAGCGAGCCAAATGGTCAGGCTCGGCTAAAACAGCAATTGGAAATGCTCTTTGTTGAGTTTTGCAGTGGGCACAGCTGATCCCGGGATGGTCCAGTTCTGTGGGAGAGGGGTGTCCGCCATTAGAGGGCACTCCACCACTACAGAGGTAGTCCGCCATTGTGGAGGCAGCCGGCTGTTGTCAAGGGAACCCACTGTTGCTGAGGCAACTCGCCATTACAGAGGCGGGCCACTATTGATGAGGCAGTTCTAATTACACCTATATAAACAGGATTGCAGGGAAGTTCACAGGGCAGCTGGGCAGAGCCCACAGCAGCTCAGCAAAGCCTTTGCAGGCAGACAGTAACTGGGCTGCCTCCTTGCTGGGCAGGGCAGCCCTGAAAAGAAAAAAAAACGCAGCAGCACACCAGAACTCATAAATAAAGCCCTAAATCCCTAACACTGAACACCTGGGGGAAAAAAAAGAGGTATATGAGTTCTGCTGCAGCAGACTTAAACCTACCTGCCCAGCAGCTCAGAATGGACACCAGAGCTCACAACTCAGCACTTGAGCTCCTATAAAGGACAGACTGTCTCCTCAAGGAGCTCCCTGACCCCCGTATATTCAAAGAGTCACCTCATAAAGGAGAGATCAGACTGACGTTTGGCGGGCATCATTCTGGGACAAAGATAGCAGAAGAAGAAACTGGTAGCAACCTTCCCTGTTCTGCAGCTGCTGCAGGTGATCCTCAGGAAGCAGGGCCTGGAGTGGAACTCAGCAGCCCTACAGCAGAGGGGCCAGACTGTTAGAAGGAAACTAAGAAATAGAAACTACGTCATCATCAACAAACCAGACATACATTCAGAGGCCCAATCGGAAAATCAGCAACTACAGAGACAGCAGGAGGATAAATACACAAAGATTGGAAGAAACCAGCGCAAAAAGGATGAAAACACCCGAAACCAGAACACCTCTCCTCCAACAAGGAATCACAACTCCTCGCTAGAAAGAGAACAAGGCTGAATGGAGGTGGAGTGTGATGAAATGACTGAATCAGACTTCAGAAAGTGGGTAATAAAAAATTTCTGTGAGCTAAAAGAACATGTTCTAACCCAATGCAAAGAAATTAAGAACCTTGAAAAAAGATTTGAGGAAATGCTAATGAGAATGGACAACTTAGAGAGGACTATAAGTGAATTGATGGAGCTGAAAAACACAACACGAGAACTTCGCGAAGCATGCACAAGTTTCAACAGCCGAATTGACCAAGCAGAAAAAAGGATATCAGAAGTCGAAGATCAAATCAATGAAATAAAGCAAGAAGGCAAGATTAGAGAAAAAAAGGTAAAGGGGAATGAACAAAGTCTCCAAGAAATATCAGACTATGTGAAAAGACCTAATCTACATATGATAGGTGTACCCAAATATGACGAAGAGGATGAATCCAAGCTGGAAAATACTCTTCAGGATATCAGCCAGGAAAACTTCCACAACCTTGCAAGGCAGGCCAATATTCAAGTCAGGGAAATACAGAAAACACCACAAAGATATTCCTCAAGAAGAGCAACCCCAAGGCACATAATCGTCAGATTCTCCAGGGTTGAAATGAAGGAGAAAATGCTAAGGCAGCCAGAGAGAAGGGTCGTGTTAATCACAAAGGGAAGCCCATCAGACTCACAGCAGATCTTTCAGCAGAAGCCCTACAAGCTAGAAGAGAGTGGGGGCCAATATTCAACATCCTAAAAGAAAAGAACTTTCAACCTAGAATTTCATATCCAGCCAAACTGAGCTTCATAAGTGAAGGAAAAATAAAATCCTTTTTGAAACAGCAAGCACTCAGAGATTTCATCACTACCAGGCCTGCTTTACAAGAGGTCCTGAAAGATGCACTACACATAGAAAGGAACAACCAGTACCAGCCACTCCAAAAACAGAACAAATGGTAAAGAGCATCAACACAACGAAATATCGGCATTGACTAACAGGCAAAGCAGCCAGCTAGCATCAAAATGGCAGGATCAAATTCACACATAACAATATTATCCCTAATTGCAAATGGACTAAATGCCCCAATTGAAAGATACAGACTGGCAAATTGGATAAAAAGCCAAAACCCACCAATGTGCTGTATCCAGGAAACTCATCTCACAAGCAAGGATTCACAAAGACTCAAAATAAAGGGATGGAGCAAGATTTACCAAGCAAATGGCGAACAAAAGAAAGCAGGAGTTGCAATTCTCATCTATAATAAAATAGATTTTAATCCAACGAAGATCAAAAGAGACAAAGAAAGACATTATATAATGGTAAAAGGATCAATGCAACAAGAAGAGCTAATGATCCTAAATATATATATGCACCCAATACAGGAGCACCCAGATACATAAGGCAAGTTCTTAATGACTTACAAAGAGACTTAGACTCCCACACAATAATAGTGGGAGATGTTAACACCCCATTGTCAATAATAGACAGATCAACCACACAAAAAATTAACAAGGATATTCAGGACTTAAACTCAGATCTGGAACAAGCAAACCTAATAGACATTTACAGAACTCTCCACCCCAAATCCACAGAATATACATTCTTCTCAGCACCACATCACACCTACTGTAAAATTGACCACATAATTGGAAGTAAATGACTCCTCAGCAAATGCAAAAGAATGGAAATTATAAAAAACAGTTTCTCAGACCACAGTGCAATCAAGTTAGAACTCAGCATTCAGAAACTAACTCAAAACCGCACAGCTTCATGGAAATTGAACAACTGGCTCTTGAATATGGACTGGATAAATAATGAAATGAAGGCAGAAATAAAGATGTTCTCTGAAACCAACGAGAACGAAGACACAACATATCAGAATCTCTTGGACACATTTAAAGCAGTCTCTAGAGGAAAATATATAGCAATAAGTGCCCATATGAGACGCAAGGAGAGATCTAAAATTGACATCCTATCATCAAAATTGAAAGAGCTAGAGGAGCAAGATCAAAAAAACTCAAAACCTAGCAGAAGACAAGAAATAACTAAGATCAGAGCAGAACTGGAAGGAGACGGAGACACAAAAAACTCTTCAAAAAATCAATAAATCCAAGAGCTGGTTTTTTGAAATGATAAACAAAATAGACAGACCACTAGCCAGATTAATAAAAAAGAAAAGAGAGAATAACCAAATAGATCCAATAAAAAACGATAAAGGGGATATCACCACAGATTCCACAGAAATTCAAACCATCATCAGAGATTATTACAAACAATTCTATGCACATAAACTGGTAAACCTGGAAGAAATGTATAAATTCCTGGACACTTGCCTCCTCCCAAGTCTAAACCAAGAAGAAGTTGAAACCCTGAATAGACCAATAACAAGGTCGGAAGTTGAGGCAGCGATTAAGAGCCTTCCACCCAAAAAAAGCCCTGGTCCAGATGGGTTCACAGCCGAATTCTTCCAGACATACAAAGAGGAGCTGGTACCATACCTTCTGAAACTATTCTAATTATTCCAAAAAGAGGGAATCCTTCCCAAATCATTTTATGAGACCAACATCATCCTGATACCAAAACATGGCAGAGACTCAACAAGAAAAGAAAACTTCAGAATAATATCTATGATGAACATAGATACAAAAATCTTCAATAAAATACTGGCAAGACGGTTGCAACAGCATATCAAAAAGCTTATCCACCATGATCAAGTAGGATTCATCCCGGGGATGCAAGACTGGTTCAACATATGCAGGTCTATAAATGTAATTCACCACATAAACAGAATCAAAAACAAAAACCACATGATCATCTCAATTGATGCAGAGAAGGCCTTTGACAAAATTGTACGGTCGTTTATGCTTAAACTCTCAATAAACTAGGTATTGACGGAACGTATCTCAAAATAATAAAAGCTATTTACAACAAATCAACAGCCACTATCATATGGAATGGGCAAAAATTGGAAGCATTCCCTTTGAAATCCGGCACTAGACAAGGATGCCCTCTCTCACCACTCGTGTTCAATACAGTACTGGAAGTTCTAGCCAGACCAATCAGAAAAGAAAAAGAAATAAAGGGTATTCAAATAGAATAGGAGGAAGTCAAATTGTCTCTATTTGCAGACGACATGATTGTATATCTAGAAGACCCCATCGTCTCAGCCCAAAATCTCCTGAAACTGATAAGCAACTTCAGCAAAGTCTCAGGATACAAAATCAATGTGCAAAAATCACAAGCATTCCTATACACCAATAACAGACTTAAAGAGAGCCAAATCAAGAACAAACCGCCATTCACAATTGCT
>PVKP010048386.1:0-14495 GCA_004027715.1 Plecturocebus donacophilus
AAGAGGAAAGGAAGGAGGGAGAAAGGGAAAGAAGGAAGGGAGGAAGGGAGGAAAAGAGGAAAGGAAGGAGGGAGGGAGGGAAGGAAGGAAGGAAGGAAGGAAGGAACGGGGAGGAGGGAGGGAGGGAGACTCAACAAAGTGCCAGAAATAAAGTAACAAATTCTGATTACTTTCTAACTCTATGTTTTTGTTTTGTTTTGTTTTGTTTTTGAGACTGTGTCTCATTCTGTAACCCAGGCTGGAATACAGTGGCATGATCTTTGCTCACTGCAACCTCCACCTCCTGGGTTCAAGCAATTCTCTGCTTCAGCCTCCTGCATAGCTGGAATCACAAGCACCTACCACCACACCTAGCTAACTTTTGTATTTTTAGTAGAGACGTAGTTTCACCATCTTGGCCAGGCTGATCTTCAACTCCTGACCTCATGATCCACCTGCCTCAGTCTCCCAAAGTGCTGGGATTACAGGCGGGAGCCACCATGCCCAGCCCCTTCTCTTTTAAAAATAAAAACAAATAAAATATATTCCCCCAAATGCATGTTTCCAGCATACATCTGTAGTTGGTCTCCAACAGTACATTTCTCATGCAGAAAGCACTTGCAATTTTCCTTAACAAACTCTGAATGATACCACAATGCCAATAGCCAGGTCAAAACAGAGTCACCTTAACTTTATACATTTTTTAGTTTCTCTAATACTCATCTCTGTTTGATCAACCTGTAACCCTGGGTGGTACTTCGGGAAAGGATGAGAATTCTCAGGTCACAGAGGAAGTTACAGCCCAGAGAGGTTAAGGAGTTTTTCCTGGTCTCAAGGCCAGAGGGTAACAGAGCCAGGACCCCAACTCACAGGCAGGCGCTTGTTCTGCTGCACTCTGCATCATCACTATTAGACTATTTGGTTCTGTTCTCAATCTAAGATATGATAATTATATTTTTATGTATGTTTGTTTAAGCTCTTATTTTTCCTGGATAGAGAAGAACCCTCTAAGTATAAACAACTCTGAGAATAAAATGCTTAAATTGGTACAAAATAATGCCTTTTCTGTCCAATTTTGTGTAAGAAGGACACAGCTGCACAAGGTATATAGCTGGTCATGTGTTTAAAATCTTGCAATTCTACTGCTAGAGGAGTCCCTTGTTTGCAGGGACAATATAGAATCTGCTCATCACCTCTCTCTCTAGGGCTTAGAACCATGTCTGACACATAGCAGGCCATCCCTGAACAGCTTGACTGGATGAATAAACCTCATTACATTTTTTGGTAAGTTTGCCTATAGAAATGGTTCATACTTTGAAGCAGGCAGCCTCTGTAATTCACCATATGAATATAAAATACCATGATGAGTTATGGACATTCCTCTTCAAATCACTCTGAAGATGCCAAAGAAATCACAAACGGGAGCTTCAAAATTCATCACATTAACTCATATCCCCAGAAAATTCATTCCTGAGAGTCTGTTTCAATGAAAAGTCTCCCTTAGGACAGGACTTCTCACCCCCACTCTGGGAAATAAGAATGGATAAGGCTGTAATGGAGCTCAGGGCTTTTCATCTTCTCAAGTCATTAAAATGCAAATTGGGGGAGGAGGGAGACCTGCAGGGAGATCTCCCTGGGCCTAGCCTGGCTGTAGCAGAACTCACATCCATCCGTGGTCCGCACCTCCATGTGCACCAGGTCCGCCTCCTTATCCAATCCGGCCACTGACCTGAAAAGAAAGGGAGAGACAGAGTCTCAGTGACAACACAGACATTAGACAGCAAAGTGGGACGCACTCAGGGCCAACTGCTACTCGGAAATCCATGCTCTCAAAGAGGACCATCCTGCAATATGAGAACCAGCAGAATATGGCCCCCCACAGTGTGGCTGCTCCTAGGACCATCCTGCAATATGAGAACCAGCAGAATATGGCCCCCCACAGTGTGGCTGCTCCTAGGGACTGTCACCTGTAAGGGTCACGAAACATGAGTACTGAATGGCCAATGAGTCAATGATTCAAAAAAAAAGAGAGAGAGAAGAATACAGAGTGCCTAGTCATGCTGGGCTACACCTTGCTCCTGGCCTTCTCTACCTTGCACTTTCCCAGAAGTTCTCTTCCCCAATGTCTTCCATCTGTCTCCTCTGTCTTAATGGTCTTGACTCCTTCCACCACTTCCTCTTCCTCTGCTTTCTCACTTTACCTGCCCTGTTCTACTCCATGAGGAAGACGGTATTGCCTCAGTTTGGGCTGTTTGCTTCAAGGTACTCCTTCCTTCCTAAGTCTGATCCTAGCTATCCTTCTTTATTCCTGCCTTGAAAATAACAAAAAGTGTGGCAATAGACATTCAAAATCTGGTCTGACAAGGACAAAATTATCCTGGTGACCAGGGTGGGAAACTGTAAAGCTCTCTGGCCAAGTTAGAAGATGAAAGCCCGAGAATCCCTACAAATAATTCCTGTGGGCCTCTGACCTTCCACACATAAAGCCCAGTCGGTTAACTCCTAAATTAGAGAGCCAGGCCAGAGTAAGTCCCAGAAAGTCCACTGAAAAGAGCTGACACAGACGTTAAAAACTCATTTACTAAAGATCACACAGTCCACTCTCTGACAAGCTCTTACTTAAAGTCTATTGACTCAGATTTTGTATGCCATTCTAACACTGGTGTTCTGGGTTTCCAGTCTTCAACAGGGAGGCAGCAGCAAGTTAGAAATGGAAAGGAGAATTGAAAATGGTGAGAACGAACGGCTGATACCTGGATAGCAAGAGAAATGGAAAGCTTATGAAAAACAGACCTAAGAACTCAAAAGCCAATCTTCCACACCACAAGTCCCTATACTTTTCAATAGCCTTGGGGGCATTACTGTGACACAGCACAGTTGAGTGCTGACATCTATGTGGAGGGGCTGAGGCAGAGGAGAAAGGAATCAGGGCTGATGGCATCCTGTTTAAGAAATTAGGGCTGCAAATGGTATGTTTTAGAGAAACTAAAATGATTTTCACTGGTTAAAATAAAATTATTACTTCTTGCAAGTTTAAAATTTAGTTATCTACAAGTTGATTTATGTAAAATACTTCTTTCCCCAAAGAGGCTGAAAAAATGAGGCTTTACTTTAATGGATTATTTTTCCCAATGATCATTGACATTCTACTGTTTCCTTTTTCTTTACCTCATTTGATCCTAACAGCAAACTCCTAAGGTAAGGAGAGCAGGCATCATTAGTCATATTCAACTGAAGGAGAAATTGAGGCACAGAGAAATGGATGTCTGCCTAAGGCCACACAGGGACTAGGCCAAAGTTAGAGAGACTTCCTGACTTCCCAGCAGGAAGAGCTTCAAAGTCCTTATCCACTCATCTCCCGGCCCCTCTCCTTCGTTAGCGAACTCTCCTTCCTCTTTTCAAGCTCACTGGGCCTTGCCCCTCCAGCAGCCCTCCCTTCCCTAGCATCACTGCAGAGCCCTTCCCCGGCTCCCAAAGCACCCTTATCCCAGTGGTTCTCAGACTTAGCTGCTAATGACAGCCCTGGGGGGTAACTTTGAAATGTACAGATGCTTGGGTCCTCTTTGCCAGATCAATGAAATAAAAACTTTAACAGATGGGACCAAGGCATCAGTGCTTTTTAAAGCTCGCAGGTGATTTCTATGTGCTGCCAAGTTTGAGGACCACTGCTTTGCATGCACAGTCACATCACGTATGCAATTGCTAACCCATTTCTGTGTCTTCTCTACTTGGATGTAAACTTTAAAGTAGGACCCTGTCTTATTTATTTTTGAACCATTGGAACCTATGTGTATAGTACATATCAGGTGATACTTACATGTCTACTGAATTAATAAACAACCTGACTTACCTTTGATAATGGCGACATCTCAATGTAAAACACTTGAGGCCAGACACACAGAGCACTGAGGGCACCACTAGGGACTACATGGACACTTTTTTTGGTCCAAAGCCTCCCTGTTTCTTTCTATTTTTCAGAAGAGAAATGTATTTTATTAACCTAATAAATCATTTTATTAACCTAATGTATCCCAAACATATTTGACCACTATAATTTTTTAAATTTACTTTAAGTCCTGGAATACATGTGCAGAATGTGCAGGTTTGTTACACAAGTATACCTGACTTCAAACTATACTACAAGTCTACAGTAACCAAAAGAGCATGCTACTGGTCCCAAAACAGATAGATAGACCCATGAAACAGAACAGAGACCTCAGAAATAATACCAAACATCTACAACCATCTGATCTTTGATAAATCTGACAAAACAAGCAATGGGGAAAGAATTCCCTATTTAATAAACAGTGCTGGGAAATCTGGCTAGCCATGTTCAGAAAACTGAAATTGGACCCCTTCCTTATATCTTATACAAAAATTAACTCAGGATGGATTAAAGGCTTAAAAATAAAACCTAAAACCATAAAAACCACAGAAGAAAACCTAGGCAATACTATTCAGGATATAGGCATGGGCAAAGACTTCATGACTAAAACACCAAAAGCAACTGCAACAAGAGCCAAAATTGGCAAGTGGGACCTAAATAAACTAAAGAGCTTCTTTACGGCAAAAGAAACTGTCATCAGAGTGAACAGGTAACCTACAGAACAGGAGAAAATTTTTGCAGTCTATCCATCTGACAAAGGTCTAATATTCAGAATCTATAAGGAACTCCCTGTTTCTTTATAGCATGCTGGTACTCTCAGGATTAGAAGCTTCTCAGTTGTTATTTCTCCATTCTCTCCCCATGGTCCCTGGCACAGTGGCAGTCAGAGAATTGGCACCATATTGACAAAGCCTGATTGTGGTCAATAAATACTATGCTCTATTAACAAAGAAAAGTCCCTGCCTCTTGGGAGCTTAAAACAAGGCAACCAAACCAATAAAACATGTGCAGAAACTCTTCCCTCATCAGAAAGGCTCACTTCCTTCCATCTAGTTAAAATCTCACACATCCTTCAAGGTTGAAAGCAAGAATCAAGTCCTCCTGGAAGCCTTCCCTGGTCATTCCAGCTCACACTGATCTCTCTCCTTTACACTTCTAGAGAACACAGAATGTTGATCACAAATCCTCCAGCACTAGCATTGTTATTAAGCTGTTCTCTTGAGTTGGTCTTGACTCACTAGAGCAGATACCTGTGGTTTGGGTCTGCTCAGTACTGCGTCCCATCATTCTTTGTGGAGCTGTCTACCTGACTCCAGCCATGTGCTTTTGTCCAGGCTGATCAATCACAGCAGCCCATCCCTCTGAAGCCCTGGGATGTCACGTGATCCAGTAGGGTCATAAGACATCTTGGCTATGGTGATTAGATGATCACAATTAAGACGACATCCTCAAGATTTCTCTTACTGAAGCTGTTAGGAATGAACTGTTGTTCAAATCTGGTCACCAGGAGAAATATTTCTTGCCTGACAGGAATATTAGGCCTATAAAAATGATATACATATACAGAGAGGAAGAAAATTAACAATGTGACAGAGAAATAAAGAGAGAGGAGATAATACGAAGGCAATGGCCAAAAGAGAGAGAGAAACAGAAACACACAGAGATAAAGAAACAGGGAGAGACAGAGACAGTTCATGTACCTGTGTGCAGCTTCACATATACTCACCAGCCTCCCCCCACATCACACACATACATCTAGAGAATCCAGAGAGTCAGAGGTTCACGCAAACAGGGAAACGCGCTGAGAGATCACTAGACACACAACTAAAGGTCCTTAAATTTGAATCCAGTCGTTTCGTAATTCCATCCCAGTTTTGCAGTTTCCTGATACATATAAGCCCCGAGGGTGCCTTTGTTTGTGAAGATGTGTGTATATTTGTTTGCTTAAGCTATTAATTACAAATAGGATAATTTTTATAAATACATGCAACTCATCAGACGGTAAACTTCCTAAGGCCAGAGTCCCTAATTATCTTTTTTCAATATTTCTCCTGAGCTCCAACACTGCTCAGAATTAGGCTCCCCTTTGGATGAAATGACAGGGGTAAGAGATTTGTACTTCAAAATTGATCTGTCTCTGGGTTCACAGGCAAGGAGATTAAGCTGCTCAGCTGGCCAAAGGTGTAGCAAAATAACTTGGGTGCTGAGGGTAAGGAGAACATTCTTCACCACAATCTGAGCTGTGGCTTGAGGCCCTCCTCCAGCCCACAGAAAGAAGCTGCTGCCCACCTCTGCCATGCTGATGGTGCTAGCCTAAAGCTTCTCAATGCTGGCACTGTTGACATTTTGGGCTGAGTAATTCTTTGTTGTGGAAGGTGTCCACATATATTGCAGAATATTTAAAAGCATCCCTGGTCTCTACCAGATGCAGTAACACTCCCATAGTTGTGGTAACCAAAAATGTCTCTAGGCTCTGCTAAATATCACCTGGAGGGAATTGGCGGCAGAATCACTCCCAGTTAAGAATCACTGCCTTAACTGGACACCCTTGATTCCTGCTTGTACTCTGAGCCTCCCCTGGTAACAAGGCAGCAAAAATAAGCATTCAGGAAGTGCACTTCCTCACCTAGTGCAAGCTGCTGAGAAAGCCCATGAACTTATTGTTATTTTGAGCCATATCAACTCACCAGGAAACTATCTGACATCATCAGGTATAAGCAATCAGGTCCCTAATCTTAAAGTCCCACCTCTCCACTTCTAGAAACTCAATGCAAGGAAAGTACACACGAATACACCATGCAAAGAAATACACGATGCAAACATTCAGAGTTTTCTTCTTTAAGGAAAAGTGGAAGTCATAAGGGATAAACTTGTAGAAATGTTTGGGAAAGTGTATATAATAATGATGATAAATGCTAATGGGTATTGAGACCATTCCTGTGTCATGCGTTGTGTTTGGTGTTTATAAGCCTTACCTTAATTAATCCTCAAAATGAACTTTATCTAATTTTCCTCTTCAGTAAAATGAGAATATCACATGATCATAACAATTGATTAATATTGAGAGTACACTATATGTTAGCCATATTTAAAATGTAAATGACTTCATTTAATCCTTGCATCAACTCTATGAGTTAGGAATGATGTTTTTCTCTACTTAAATAAGCACAATTAGTCATTGAGAGCTTAAACAACTTGCCCAGAGACATGTAGCCATGAAGCAACAAAACTTGGACCTAAACCAGGCAGGTGGCTTTGACCCATACCATAAGCTTAACTTCTCCTGTAAGCTGCCTCTCCTACCTGGAAAGAAGAATCAGATTTGTGCCCATCCATCTCTCCTTGAGTAAGGATTATAACCACCATGCCTCATTCCTTCCTTTTTCCCAACATGTAAGTCCCTTTAAAGCAGCATTTAGGAAATACAAATGCATTCAGTAAACATTTTCAATATTGCCGAAAATGTTGGTTCTAGACTACGTGAACTGGAGTCACTCATATTGAATGTAATTGGTAAGATGGAAAGGTTGGGAATAGAAAAATGAGGCTGGGCCAATGGTAGAGGGGTAGTGAGTGAAGATTTTTGCAAAGAAACCTTAAGAAAGATTAAACATGGTTGAAGAAAAGAAAACCTGGGGCTTGGGCTTGACTTTTTTGAGGTCTGTGATGATAGAATGAGGCAAGGCATGTGTAAGACGGGCCGTGACATTGCCACGGGTATTAGGGAAGGGAGGAGAGGCATGCCTGCTAAGATATGCCAAGCAGGTTAATCACTGCCCCTGGCACCTCTTCCCTCTCAAGCATCCAAGTTCCTTCATATTTCTAGGACCAAATTTAGGCCACGAGCAGTATTCAGTGCAGAACTAACCACAGGCTACATAAAGCTCCCTGTGCTTAAGGTCTGAAAAAGAGCAAAGATGAATTTTCAAGCACCCTATTAAAACTGCATGAAAAAAAACCTCCTAGAAAGTTTCTAGAAAGCATCAGATGGTAAGGATAAACTGAACCGTATATATTATTATTGCTAATGTAAACAAGTAATCAATAATGCCTTTATTTGAGTATGTTGTATCCTACTTTTAATTAAATGACTATAAAACAAAATTTTATGGGACAAAATAAAGATATTAAGATCAGGTATGAATCTATGAAAACCCTATGAACATTTAAAAATTACTCAATCATGAATTCTACCACAGGGATTTTCTGAAGACTAACATTCATGACTGGGGAAAAACTAATGTCTTCCAGTAGATTTTTCCAGTCTTTTTCAAGAAGGGAACTAGGATCAGACCCTCTGTGTAACCTCTTCATCACATATTTGCAAATAATGATTTTTAGTTTCCACATCTATAAAATGGAAGATCATAATACCTACTTCATAGAGTTAGAAGAACTGAAATGAGCTAAGTAGTAATCTCTCAGAACAGTATCTGACACATAGAATGCAGTCTTCACATTTAGCTATGACAGTATTATTTTCTGTTTGAAGAACAGGATAAACAAATATACTTTCCTGCCTGTCTTCTTCCCCCAACTCCTTCACTGATACTTCTACATTTGGTGAGTAACTAACAATGGTAGTGTTATTCAATGCACCAGATATGAAAAGTCCCTATTACTTTAAGAAGTTCAGTTTGGGTACCTTCTCCCTCTCCAGATTGTATACCACATATCCTCAGAACCAACTCTTGACAAGGCTCCTGTAACAATCTGGTCTCCTCCCTAGTGTAGAAATTTTTGCACTGGGTTGCAGTTACCTTTATTCCTCCTTATTAGACACAATGCTTGACCTCACAGGCTTTTTACTGGATAGTGTATCAATTGATTCTAATACAGAACCTGGCACATAGTAGATCATCAGTAAATATTTGTTGAATGAATGTTATAACACTTTCATTCTGTCATATAAACTTCATAAGCATGTGTTTGCATCTCAAAGACAAACCCCTTTATGACCTAAAGAGATCTCATTTTCCTGCCTGTGTCCCAGGTCAGGTTTACCTTGTAGATTGTTCACCTTCCTGAGGGTATTGTCATTAATTGGACAACAATTAATGAGTTCAACAATAGCACAAGGATCATCTGAAACTCTCCATAATTGGGAGCCCTTCTGAGTTCTGACCAAAGACCAAGAAAGGACACAGAGAACAACAACAACAACAAAATAGGGAGTCAAAACTCCAGGGAAGAAATGGAATTAGCTCCTAGAACCACAAACTCACAGATGCTACTAACAGAACTGCCAGAAAAGGTCAAATGGCTTCAAACTTATTTTTAGCAACTTAACCCTTTGTGTAAACACAGTCTCCAAATCCTGCCATATAAAATAGGTCAGACAGGAACTTCCTGGGAACCACACCACTCACCCAGCCACAAAAGTCCTCAAGAGAGCTGGAGGAACCTTAGAAACATCACAATCCTGTTCAACTCCGTTCATGCCATAGACCAGAAACCAAGCCTCTGCGAAGACACAGCTAGAGTTTGTGTCAGCAGCCCTAGAATCCAATATGGAACATTATACCTGCCTCTTCATAACACACTTAGCTCTTGGTCTTGGAAGGGAATGTCAGGACCAAGACCCTGTGTGTTTTTCTCTCTTTGCGAATATTATTTCCAGGGCAAAAACTTCCCCAGGAATAAAAATACTGACTATTGGGGTATACATGAGGGAAATATTGAGGGTAAAATACTAATAAGGTCAAAGTATGAATGCTTTATAAACTGATTAGACATTTAAATTTAAAAATAATAATTTTATTAATATTATTTTAAATGACAAATCATAGTTGTATACATTTATGGGGTACAATATGAAGTTCTGATACTGTATATGATGCAGACTGATGAAATCAAGTTATTTAACATACCCATCATCTCATTTATTTATCATTTTTTGTGGTAAAAAAATAAATTTGAAATATACTTTATAATTTTGAAATACACAATACACCATGTATTAAATAGGGAGTCCTTTTCCCATTGCTTGTTTTTGTCAGTTTTGTTGAAGATTAGATAGTTGTAGGTGTGTGGCCTCATTTCCATGCTCTCTATTCTGTTTCATTGGTCTGTATCTGTTTTTGTACAAGTACCATGCTGCTTTGGTGCGGGGATAACAGGCTAGCCAAATGTAGAAGATTGAAACCGGACCCCTTCCTTACAGCATATACAAAAATCAACTCAAGATGAATCAAAGACTTAAATGTTGAACCCAAAACTATTAAAAAAAAATCCTGGAAGACAATCTAGGAAATACTATTCTGGACATAGGACTTGGAAAAGATTTCATGATGAAGATGCCAAAAGCAATTGCAACAAAAGCAAAAAATAACAAATGGAATCTAATTAAACTAAAGAGCTCCCACATAGCAAAAAATACTATCAATAGAATAAACAGACAACCTACAGAATGGGAGAAAATATTTTCAAACTATGCATCTGACAAAAATCCAGCATCTACAAGGAACTTAAATTTACAAGAAAAAAAACTCAAACAACCCATTAAAAAGTGGGCAAAAGACATCAACAAAAGAAGATATATATATATATGTGACCAATAAGCATATGAAAAAAAACTCAACATCATTGATCATTAGAGAAATGCAAGTCAAAACCACAATGAGATACCATCTGATGCCAGTCAGAATGGTGATTATTAAAAAGTCAAAGAATAACAGATGCTGGTGAAGCTGAGGTAAAAAGGAACTACCTATACACTGTTGGTAGGAGTGTAAATTAGTTCAACGGTGGTGGAAAGTAGTGTGGTGATTCCTCAAAGAGCTAGAAACAGAACTACCTTTTGACCCAGTCATCCCATTATTTTGTATATACCCAAAGGAATATAAATCTATCATAAAGACACATGTACATCAATGTTCACTGCAGCACTATTCACAATAGCAAAGACATGGAATCAACCTAAATGCCCATCAGTGGAAGACTAAATAAAGAAAATATGATACATATACACCAGGGTATACTATGCAGCCATAAAAAATAATAAGATCATGTCCTTTGCAAGAACATAGATGGAGCTAGAGACCATTCTTCTTAGCAAACTAATGCAAGAACAGAAAACCAAATGCCACATGTTCTCACTTATAAGTGGGAGCTAAATGACACACACAAAAAAAGAGCAACAAACACTGGGACCTACCAGAGGGTAGAGTGTGGGAGGAAGAAGAGCAGAAAAAACAACCACAGGGTACTAGGCTTACTTAGTACCTGAGTGTTGAAATAATCTGTACATCAAACCCCCATGAGTTTATCTATGTAACAACCCTGGACGTGTACCCCTGAATGAAACACAAAAGTTTAAAAAAATAAAGGCACATTGAGACCAATTAAAAAAGAATATACATTACTATTGACCAACATCATCCTGCTGTATTTCAATATATTTCCCTAATTCACATTACAAACTTTCTCTCCCTTTATGTGTCTGTTCAAGCTGCCTTTCCACCTGAAATACTCGTTCTAGTCTACTCTACATATTCCCTGCTTATGGCCAGCTCAATATTTAGTTTCCATGGAAGCTCCTGACCCTGGCTGAATATTAGAATCACTTGGGGAACTTTCCAAAAATCTTAAATACCAATGCATAGGTCGTACTTCCAGAAATTCTGATGTAATTGGTCTGAGCAATATTCTTCTCATTATGATTCTGATTGTAGCAGCTAGCATCAGAATCTTCTGGTGGGCTTGTTAGAACACCGATGCTGGGCTCACCCTCAGAGTTTTTGCTTCCGGAGGTCTAGGTGGGACCCAAGAGTTTGTATTCCTTTTTTTTTTTTTCTTTAAGACAGAACCTTGTTCTGTCGCCAGGCTGGACTGCAGTGGCGCAATCTCGGCTCACTCAACCTCTGTCTCCTGAGTTCAAGTGATTCCCCTGCCTCAGCCTCCTGAGTAGCTGGGACTGCAGGTGTGAGCCACCATGCATGGCTAATTTTTTGTATTTTAATAGAGATGGAGTTTCACCATGTTGGCCAGGATGGTCTCGATCTCCTAACCTCATGATCTGCCCACCTCAGCCTCCCAAAGTGCTGGGATTACAGGTATGAGCCACCACACCTGGCCAAGAATTTGTATTCTTAAGAAATACATAGATTGCTGGGTACAATGACTCACACCTGTAATTCCAGCACTTTGGGAGAACAAGGCAGGCAGATCATGAGGTCAGGAGTTCGAGACGAGACTGACCAACATGGTGAAACCCCATCTCTACTAAAAATACAAAACATAGTTGGGTGTGGTGGCATGCACCTGTAGTCCCAGCTACTCAGGAGGCTGGGGCAGGAGAATTTCTTGTGATGAGCTGAGGCGGAGGCTGTGATGAGCTGAGATTGAACCACTGTACTCCAGCCTGGGGAACAGAGTCAGACTGTGTCTCAAAAAAAGAAAACAAAAGAAATATGTAAGATGACATGATAATGGTGGTTAGGATTCATACTTTGAGAATCACTAACCTGGAGTCAAGTCCAGGAATTAATAGCTTTTAGATACTCTCGGGTGATAAGAATGTGAAGTCAGATCTGAGAATCACTTATTAGAGTACAAGATACAATCTCAGACTGTAACAGGTGCTCCTTTCCACAGATCACCAAGGCAGCTCAGAGCATAAATTCCAGAGCCAGGCCTTGGGTTACAGTCTTGGCTCCATCACTTACGCACTGTGGGATTCTAGGCAATTTGCTTAACTTCTCTAGGCCTCACATTTTTTTCATTGGCACAATTTGGAGGTAATAATGGCACCCTTGTCATTGTTTTTATGAGAGCTAATTGATTAAGTGAGTGCAAAATATTTGGAAGAAAGACAGGTACATGTCAACACTTTGTACTGTATAACACTTAATATAATATTGCTCAAAATATCTTAAGTGCAACTAATATTTATTGAACACCTTTAATGTAACAAGAATTTCACTATAAATTTAAATATATTATCTCAATCTTTAAACAGACTTTGAGATCGGTACTATAATCTTTTTTTTTAGATGAGAAAACAGAGACTTTAAAATGTCTAGTTGTATAACTATTGACACAGAGTGAGAAAGAGATGGAGCCTGGATTGAAGCATAGTCTATCTCACTCCACCTTCAGTTATTTGTGCACGTAAGTTTTATCTCCATCTTGATTTCATTCTTCTTAAAGATGGGCTCTAGATCTGATTAAATTACATTTTCTTCTAGTGCCTAGCACTGTGCCTCCCTCTAAATTTCTTAAATATCTGTTAAGTAGATGAATAAATACATGAATGGGAACAATAACCCCAGCAGTAGGTTTAGGAGAAATGTTGAAAAGAGCTCCATAATATGGTGAAACAGATTTCATTCATTTAATTAATCTTTAGGCAATTAAGTGAATAAAGTCTTCATTTTATATTATTATGCTGTTATTTTCACCATTTATCCTCAAAGCAATATTGGAGCTGTCAAACACAGTCATCTGTGATTTGTTTGACAAATGTGATCTTCCTGTGAAAATGCTAGGGCAACAAGAACTCAGGGATCTCATCCAGCTCAAATAAACACCACAACTCCTCTTGTGGCCACATTGGGAGCTTTCCTCCCAAATTATAAACATTCCCCTTGCCTCTGTCAACTGCTCCTTAGTCCCAGATTCACAGATTTTTAGGTGCAGACCCTGACACCTGTGTCTGTACTATGAGATCCTGCCTCTTGTCAACAGCTGAATAGATCAGGCTATACCCACAAACCAAGATGCATCAAAGAAATTCTTTTTCCCAGACTTTGGGATTGGTTTATGAGACCATAACATGAAACTTGGAGCAATTAGTCTTGGATATCTTAAGTTAGTCTTCTAGATAGAAGAGAGAAGCAGAGAAAAGAGACAAAAAGGAGAACACTCTATGAGATCCTAGGATAGGGTTCTTCCTAAAGTCTAACTATATGTATTTAATGTATTACTTGGATCCTAATACAACCCGTGTGTGTGTGTGTGTGTGTGTTTAATTAAGTTAGTTTCGTGGAACCAGAGAGTCATTACTGATATACCCCCTAGGAAGTTGCTCAGAATATGCAGGATCTTATTGACACCTGGATAGCTATTGTTCCTTCATCCTTCTGGTTCCTCCAACAAATTAAAAAGTTCACTGACGAGAGAGATCCAAGATGGCCGACTAGCAACAGCTCAGGAATGTAGCTCCCAGTGAAAGCACAGAGAACGAGTGGACGCCGCACTTTCCGACGAGTTTTTGTTGCCCACAGACCGGGAGATTCCCAGCGGAGAAGCCACGCGGGTCGCCGGCGCGGCTCTTTTGCCGGCACCCGGCGCGGCGCTTCCCGGTGCGAAGTATACGGGACGGACGGGCTCGGCTGGTCCCATCCCCACGAGGAAAACAGCAATTGGAAGCGCTGAGGACGGAGAGTTTCACAGCGGGTGCAGCGAACCCGGGAAGGTCCGGCTCAGAGCGGAACCGGCGTCCGCCAAAGGAAAACTAAGAAACAGAAAATCTTCATCACCTGGCGGAGAGAGATCCAAAATGGCCGCGTAGCAGCAGCTCGGGATTGTGGTTCACGGTGAGGGCGCAGAGAGCGAGTGGACGCCGCAGTTGCAGACGAATATTTGATGCCCACGGACTGGGAGATTCCCGGCGAGGGAGCCACGCAGG
>PVKP010048387.1:0-14498 GCA_004027715.1 Plecturocebus donacophilus
ACTGTAACCTCCACCTCCCAGGCTCAAGTGACCCTCCTGCCTCAGCCTCCAGAGTAGCTGAGACTACAGGCATGTGCTGCCACATGCAGCTGATATTTTGTATTTTGTGTAGACATGGGGTCTTACCATATTGTTAGCCTCGTCTCAAACTCCTGAGCTCAAGCAATCCTCCCATCTCAGCCTTTCAAAGTGCTAGGACTACCAGCATGAGCTACCATGTCCAACCCGTACTCCAAGTTTAAAGGACAAGTAGGATGTCTACCCTTTGCCTCAAGTCCCAGAGTAGCTCACCCTACTCCCAACACCAGTACTGACTAGGCTCTGACCTGTTTCCCTGAGCTAAGGAAGGGCTGAATATCTGAGAAAACGCCCACAAAATTTCCAGGGAGGGAGTTTCTAGGGCCAAGTGCTGGCCTGGCCCTGAGCTCAGGGTCTGCGGGCTGGTGACTGGCCAT
Source organism: Plecturocebus donacophilus (assembly GCA_004027715.1). Lineage (NCBI taxonomy): Eukaryota > Metazoa > Chordata > Mammalia > Primates > Pitheciidae > Plecturocebus > Plecturocebus donacophilus. Next base: position 456 of record PVKP010048387.1, read on the forward strand.
CAATGCCCAAGCTGTAGGGACTTTTGAGGAAGTCTTAAAAGCACCACTGCCTCTCTAAAGGCTGTTCTTGAGTTCCTGGGAGGAGCACACCACAGAGGCGATGGGCAGTGCCTGCACACCAGCTTCCCACTCTGCCTCTGACTCAGCCCTCTTGGCCCTGACTGGCCTAGTCCCACCCTCTCACCAAATCAAAGCCATGCCCTTCAGATGTGGTTTCCCAAGTCTCCCTTGATTTCATGACTACGAGGGACTTTCTGCTGCCACCTGGGCTGGTGTGGGGATGGGACCTGTGGCTGGAAACACCAACCCCACAAAGCTGGTAAGTGTGGGATATCAGGGGGCATGGCTGGGCACACACTTTCCTTAATAGGAAACATTGCTCCCTTCCAGACTTCCAGAGGTTGGCATGAGAGACTTGACTATCACTGAGTGAGCTGTATGCAGTGAGCTGTATACAGCCCCTGTGCCCACCATGGCAAGACCACTGCCTGCACCCACCCAACTGCTGCCCTGGTCCCTGCCTCAGGAGCTCCCTCGCTGACAGTACATGAGAACAAGTCATCCATGAGCATGCTGTTCTTTGAGGCCAGGCTGCAGCCTCTCATCTCTGGGTTGAAGCCCATGCTCCTTGCTTAGACTTGGGCATGGTCTGAGCCCTGTGCATCTCTCCAGCTTCTCCTGGCTCACCCTTAGCCTTGAGCAGCTTCTGCGACATGGACATTCCCTGTGGGCACCGACTCCTCCCCATTCTGGGATCTCTGCACCAACTATTCCCACCGCCTGCAGCTCCTGCTCCCTCTTCAGCTCCCACCTTTGGCTTGTCTAGATTCTTCATGTACTTTCAGATGCAGCTGAAAGTGTCTCTCCTCAGAGTTGTGGGGCTCCTAAATCCCCTCTCCCTGCCACCACACTCCCAGGCTGGGCCAGGGTCCTCCCACCAGCTCTCTCAGAGTTCTGGGCTACACAGTCTCCTGCCTCACCAAGAAGCATCTGCACAACCACCCCCTGCCCTCAGCTGTGAGCCCTGCAGCAGGGAGAGACCAGGAGGTCTGCTTTCCTCCTGGCCCCTGCCTAGGGTTGGCCCAGAGTCCCCCTGAGATGCTTCAAGAACAATTGCATGCCACCTCTGGCATCCCTGACCTGATAATATCTGTCATTTGACTGAAAACATGGAGCAAGAAAGGTCCTTACCTAGATCTTGACAAGGAGGGGAAGAGCGGCCAGGGACAAGCAGCCTCATCCCTTCACACCCCCTGACAGGGTGCCATAACCCACTTGGAGACTTTTCAGTAGGGATGAAGGAGGTTTTCTGCAAAATTTGATTTGGCAAAACTCCAGAAAAATGATTGATAGACTAGAAAATTGCCCCTTCCAAAAACTACTCCTCAGAAGCACAGACCTAATCCCAGGCACTGCTCAAACTTGAAGGAGTTCATACAATAAATAAAGCCATCAGGGAAACCACAAAGACCAAGAATGGGCCTTGGGCCTATCTCTGCAGAGGTGGGGGGAACATGCAAACCAGGGCCATCATCACAGGGGACACTGGGCTGTTACTGTGACAGTGATTGTGACAGCATCCATCAAACTACTTTCTGCATGAGGAACACGACACCTAACACTCTGACACTTTATCTTTCAGAGCCTGTAAAGAAATATGCACAACAGCATCCTTCTTCAGAATTTCATACCAGAAAGAACCCTTCCATAAGAGACTGGTGGCCACACAAGGGTGTATCATGATGATTTCAGGAGAGCAGCCAGTTGGAGTCATGCTCAGGAGAGCCAGGAAGGGAAATGACACACTAGCAACCAGAGTGCCCCTCCATGTGTGACTTGCTGGGTTGGAATCCAGATTCTGCCATGTATGACCCATGAAGACTTGGGCACAGTAACCTTTCTGGGTCTCAATGTCCTCATCTGTAAAATGGGAGCATGCCATGATGTTCTCTTTTATTTTTTGAGACAGAGTCTCTGTCTGTCTCCCAGGCTGGAGTGCGACCTCCATCTCCCAGATTCAAGCAGTTCTCTCCCTCAGCCTCCCTAGTAGCTGAAATTACAGGTGCCTGCCACCACAATCAGTTAATTTCTGTATTTTTAGTAGAGACAGGGTTTCACCATCTTTGCCAGTCTGGTCTTAAACTGCTGACCTTTTGATACACCCATCTCAGCCTCCCAAAGTGCTGGGATTACAGGTGTGAGCCACCGCATCCTGGCCCTATAATGTTCTTATAAGGCCAACATGAATCCACATGAGTGAAGAGCTGGGACAGTGTCTGGTGAGCTGGACAAACCTGATCAGTGCTTACTGCTGTTGGTATTCACACATGTCATTTTTTTTTTTGATATAGCCTTGCTCTGCTTTTTTGGGGGGGTGAGGATAGAGTCATTCTGTTTTTTTTTTTTTTTTTTTTTTTGAGATAGAGTCTCACTCTGTTTTTTTTTTGAGATAGAGACTTGCTCTGTTAAAATTAAATTATTATTATTATTTTTTGAGATGACGTCTCTGTCACCGAAGCTGGAGTGCAGTGGCACTATCTTGGCTCACTGCAACTTCTGCTTCCCGGGTTCAAGTGATTCTCCTGCCTCAGCTTCCTGAGTAGCTGGGACTACAGGTACACACTATCATGCCTGGCTAATTTTTGTATTTTTAGTAGAGACAGGGTTTCATTCTGTTGGCCAGCCTGGTCTCAAACTCCTGATCTTGTGATCTGCCTGCCTCGGCCTCTGGAAGTGCTGTGATTATGGTCACGAGCCACCAAGCACAGCCAAATTAAAAATTTTTTAAGAGACAGGGTTTTGCTCTGTTGTACAGATTGATCTTGAACTTCTGGGCTGAAGGGATCCTCCTGTTTCTGCCTCACAGTGTTGGGATTACAGGCATAAACCACCACACTCGACCTGGAGATATATTTTAAACTGACATCTTGGGAGAAATAAAAGCCTTTTTCCCAACATATCAACAGTATAAATGGTGACCTGGGAAGGATTTCTCTGAGCCCCAACCCTTGAGCTCCTAGATCTTCTATCCCATGTTATACAACAAAATCTGATCCTGAAAGATCAAGATGGTCCAGCTCAGGGTCTGATGGACAGACAGACTTAAGCAAAGCCCCCACTTGACTTATATAGATGTGGCCAAGGCCTATTTGTCTGAGGCCTGCACAATGTAGCTGCATTGGCTCTAACATTTTTCTTTCTTGAATTATAAATCCTTTTAGCAACAGATTATGCAACAAAGGCTAAACTCACTGGGGCAGTCTTTAAGCCAGCAGAAAATGCTGGCTTGGCTGTTCTGGACGAGTCTTGTTACAGGGTAATTTAGAGATACCTTGTGTTTCTCTTGGGGACATACACACAAATGTAAAGAATGTCTTCCAGCTACATTTTCATTACCCGCAGCTCACTAAGGAGCCTTTCCTGGCAGTTCCAATCTGGAAGATTCTTATCCTGCTCTCTGGCTCTCTTGTTCTGGGTGAAAGGCAGGCACCATAATCCAAGCCAAACACCCTGATCTTTGACCCCCATGTGGTGCTTGCTCTCAGGGCAGGGGTTCCTCTGAGTTGCATGTCTGAGGCCTGGCTAGGCTGTATGCTCTCCTGGAGGGCCCTGTCTCTGGGCAGGACAATTCATCTCTGCCCCTTTTGTCCCAACAGCTTTTGATCTCACCTGCCTGTCACTCAGGGAAAGAGCCTGCCTGCAAACTGACAGCCATGGCTCCCCCAGCTCCACTGAAGCAACCTTAACCCTTTCCCTGCCTGACCTGCAGCGCCTGCACCTACCTGTCTCCAAGGTGCAGGGCTGTGGGCTTTGACCAGACCAGAACAGGACGAGAAAAGAATTCTTCTGAGGCCCTACAAGGCCTCGTCCTACCACCCACACTGTAAATGTGGGACTGACAATGGAGTTTGGAGAGCATGGGTCCACTAGGATGAAGCTTCCAGGAAAAGCCGAAGAGAAAGCCCCAGGCCATTGGGCTTGAACTTTGCCCCATGGCAAGGCCCCTGCTTGCTGGCTGGGCAGGTGCTTTTGTGAAACTGACATTTTCTCTGCTCCACCTCGACAACTACTGATGAGCTTTTCACTACACTTTTTCTCCTATTAAGACAGAGCCACGTTTTCATAATTGCACCACATCAAGGAAAGACATGGCATCCTTATTGCTCAATCCTGGTGCCTGGCCCAGTGCCTGGTATGGACAGCCTGGCCGAGTTGCCCACCTTGCCCAGTGTGTGCTAGGAATGCAGGGGCACTTCCCTAGGGTCGATACCTGGGAGGGAGCTTTCCTCCAGGCCAAGATGCAAACCTCTTTGTTTTTATGGCAGCTTTGTTGAAATGTAATTTACATACCATAAAATTCAGCCATTTAACATATGCAATTTAGAAGTTTTTATTCACAGAGTTGTATGACCATTATCACTATCAACTTCAGAATGTTTTAATCACCCCAGAACCCCTCTATCCATTAGCAGTCACTCTCCTCTTTCCTCCTATCCCTCCAACCCCTGGCATCCATGAATCTACCTTTTGCCTGTATGAATTTATCTGTTCTGGACATTTTATTGATTGATTGACTGAGACAGAGTCTTGCTCTATTGCCCAGGCTGGAGTGCAGTGGCATGACATTGGCTTACTGCAAACTTCGCCTCTTGGATTCAAGTGATTCTCCTGCCTCAGCTCCCAGGTAGCTGGGATTCCAGGAGTCCACCATCATGTCCCACTAATTTTTTGGCCAGACTGGTCTTGAACTCCTGACCTCAGGTGATTCACCCACATTGGCCTTCCAAAGTACTGGGATTACAGTTGTGGACCATCATGCCTGGCCATGTTCTGAACATTTTACATATATAGATCGACCATACAATAAATAGTCTCTTGTGACCCAACAAACCTCTTGAGGAATCAAACAAAGGCACCCTCCCCTCCCCAGCTCCCCCTACCCTGGTACCCAATGGTGTCCACATGTTGCAGGCTGCAGAGTGCCAGGGACCCAGCCCTGACCTAGTGTTCACAGGGCAGGTGATTCTGCCACTTCTTTTGAGCTAGAGTCTGAAAATCAGGGCCAGAGACCCACAGGGGGCTCTCAAGTGCCTGCCCACTTCTGACCAGGCTGGCTGAGTCCCTAGGGAACAGACAGTCCTAGCAGCATTAATGAGTCCCACATACCATGCCAGATTGGGGTTGGGCATTTGAAATGGCACATGATCATCACCAGCATAAGCCCTGGGTCACCCGCTGAGACCAGGCAGTGGCAGTATTTGGTCCCATCTCCGTCTTCTTCCAAGATCTCGTCTCTGACCTCTGCAATCCTGGAGGTTTTTTTTCCAGGTGTAGGTCAGCCTCTTCCTTTCACCTCCCTGCTCAAATTCCCCAGAGCCTCCACTGACCAAATATAGGGAGTCAGGCAGCAACAGGACCAACATCAGCTTCTACATCTGAAAACTGGGTACAACAGTAGCAGTGTGATGCTTATACACAACAGGCACAGTCAGCCTGTCCTGAGGAGGTACCAGCCAGGACTTGCTTCTCCTCTCTCCTTGCCTGCCTCCCTCTCCTCTCCCTGATGGGACCCCTCAAAAATGCAGACCCCCACAGGAGAGCCAGGAAACTTCCTCATCACTCTGCCTCTCCCAGCCCCAGCCTAGCTCTCTTCTTTTGCTGAAGCTGAGACTTTACATAGTCCTTCTATCCTCAAAGCAAAATCCACATTGGGCTGAAGTTGGCTGGCCTTGTACCCTAGAAAACCACTGACATCTTCCAATAGTGTGGCGCTCAGGAGGCTGACCCCATGGCCAGGTCAGGTTTTGCTGTGAGTCTTGGTGGGGTCTAACTGTCTCTGTGGCTCCCTCAGAACCCATATGGATTTGAGAAAGGAAGATACAGGGGTTGGCACCCAGGCTCTGTCCTGCAGAGAAACTCCTTGGACATGAGTCTTGAGAGTCAGCATTGTTGGCTATGATGGACTCAAGGGACAGATGGAAGAGCCAAGGAAAAGCTGAACAGAAAGCCCCAGGCCACCTGGCCTGGACTTCACCCCACGGTAAGGCTTCCCCATCCCAGCTGAGCAGGCACGTTTGTGAAACTCATTTTCTCCACTGCACCTCCACCACTGCTGATAAACTTTTAAATATGGTCTTCCTCTTACTGTGACAAAGCCACATTTTTGTAACTTGGCACCACAGCAAAGAGAGAGACACAAGGTGCTTGCTGCTCAATCCTGGTGCCTGGCCCACTGCCCGAGTATCCAGAACACAGTCTCAGAGCAGGAACGTACAGCCAAGAGCCAACAGTGCTCTAGACCCTACAAAGGCTCCTGAGGGGTTTCTGAGGCCAACCAGTCCAGGAGGAAAGACAGCAGGCTAAGCACCCCCTCTGTCCCCCAAGAACCCACCCCTCTTCCTCCTGGAGGCTTTCTAGCCATGAAATACAGATGGGAATTTTCTATTTCCCAAGGTCAGTTTTCTTTTTAAACATAAGGGTAATCTATGTTCACTGTGGAAAATACAAAGAATTCAGAAAATATACCATGAAACGTGCATACTCTCTGTTTATCCATTTATTCAGTAGCTGTTTCTTTTTTCTTTTTCTTTTCTTTTTTATTTTCAGATAGAGCCTCGCTCTCATCACCCAGGCTGGAGTGCAATGGTGTGATCTGAGTTTACTGCAGCCTCCACCTCCTGGGTTCAATCAATTCTCCTACCTCAGTCTCCTGAGTAGCTGGGATTACAGGTACCCACCACTATGCCCAGCCAATTTTTGCGTTTATAGTAGAGATATAGTTTCACCATATTGACTAGCCTGGTTTCAAACTCCTGACCTCAGGTGATTCAGCTGCCTCAGCCTCCCAAATTGCTATGATTACATGCATGAGCTACTTTGCCTGGCCTCAGTATCCATTTCTTAAGTACCTACTATATGCCAGGGTCTGCCACAGGCACTTTAGAAACATCAACAGCAACAAAAATCAGACCAAAGTCCCTGCCTTGTGGGGCTTCAATTCCAGTGTGAGGAGGTGGACAATAAATATTATAAATTAGGCCATTATGTAGCAGTTTAGCAGGGCTAACAGTTTCTAGTGTGGATTCCTCAAGACCTTTCCCCATGTGTTGCAAGGCACACCTTCATCTGACACACAGGCTGCTCTGCCATCGGCTCTGTCAGGAGCAGAACGTTGTGGACACTTTTGTGTGACAGCGCCCAGGCCACTGCCCTGTCCCTTTCTCAGCTAAGGTGGGAATCCACTGTCCTTCAGTTAATTCAGTGATTTCTGTGGGGGTTGCTGCATAGATTCTATTTAATTTCAAAATGCAAACTAGGGCTGCACTGAATATTCTTGCTCCCTTAAGTTTGTGCTCTTGGAAAGTGCCAAAGAGGGCAGGAGGCAGATTCCATATGCACCCAACATATTCTCTTTCCCCCTTTTTCTTTCCCTCTCCCTACTTTCTGTCTCCCCCTTTCCCTCCCTTCCTTTCCCCCCAAGCCCCGTTTCCCATGTACAGCAGCTGTAGCTTCCTGGGATCCTTTTGTGCCTGGGAGCAAGAGCTAGAGGCTGTGTGAGCTCCATATCATTATCCAGCCCTCCTAGATGAGCATTGAGCTCTGGAGGAGCTGAACAGCCTGGGAGAGGACATCTAGTGCTCAGGAGCAAGAGGAGGAGGAAGAAAAGGAGGAGGAGGAAGAGGAGGAAAAGGAGGCAAAGGAGGAAGAAGAGGAGGAAGAGGAAGAGGAGGATACCACCACCTCAAAACACCCTCAAAAGGGCCAGACTCCCAGACTTGAAACCAGAACAGGACTGCTTTGTCCCAGGATGTAACTCCATCTCTGACACCTGGAATGGGAACAGAACAGGAAAGCCACAGATGCCACAGCTCTGGGGACACACATCCTGGACTCCCATGTACCCAGAAGTGCCAGTCCATCTGGGATGATGACCCAGGAGGGGAATATCCTCACCACAAACCTTTTGCAAACATGCCCTAAAAATGTCAGAACCTACTTTCTTTCCCAGAAGAGAGTTCTACTGGGATGGCTTTGCAGGGTGCCACTCACTGAAAGTGGCCTCAGGAGAATATTTTCAAGCCACTGGAGGTGCACTTTATGACAGAAGTCTGACAGATAGCCCCAAGGCTCCTACACACACCCAAGGCCACTGATGCCCACCTATGGCCACTGATATCCACATAGAGGCCACTGACACCCACCTGGAGGCCACTTAGACCCACCTGGGGGCCATTGATGCCCACCTGCAGCCCCCACTTGCTGTAGGGTTCCCCCAGCCTGCTGCCTGGCTGCCTCCTCAGAAGGCACATTGTGTGGGCACCAAGGGGATACTGCCTTCTTCATGGTGAGAAAGCCAGGCTCCAGTGGCATCTGAGTGTCTGTCAAGATTCCCCAGGCAAACCCGAGCTCTACCAACTATGGAAATTGCTGCCTTAGGCCATCTGTGAGAGTAAAATACAGTCTGATAAATCCTCCACTAACTTTTTTATTTTTCATTTATTTATGTATTATTATTATTATTTTGAGATGCAGTTTTGCTTTTGTTATCCAGGTTGGAGTGCAATGGCACAATCTCAGCTCACAGCAACCTCCATCTTCGGGTTCAAGGGATTCTCCTGCCTCAGTATCCCAAGTAGCTGGGATTACAGGCATGTGCTGCTGTGTCTGGCTAATTTTGTAAGTTTAGTAGAGAGAAAGTTTCTCCATGTTGGTCAGGCTGGTCTCGAACTCCCAACTTCAGGTGATCTGCCGCCCTCAGCCTCCCAAAGTGCTGGGATTACAGGCATGAGCCACCGTGCTCAGCCTGTTTTTAATTAATTTATTTTTTTGAGATGGAGTTTTGCTCTTGTTGCCAAGGCTGAAGTGCAATGTCACAATCTCGGCTCACTGAAACCTCTGCTTCCTGGGTCCAAGTGATTCTCCTGCTTCAGCCTCCCAAGTAACTGGGATTATAGGCACATGCCACCGTACCTGGATAATTTTTGTATTTTTAGTAGAGACCAGGTTTCATCATCTTGTCCAGGCTGGTCTTGAACTCCCAACCTCAAGTGATCTGCCTGCCTTTGCCTCTCAAAGTGCTGGGATTATAGGCATGAGCCACCATGCTCCACCTCCTCCACTATTTGTCATCCAGTCATTTATTCGCCCACTCATTCATTCAGCAATATTTTGTGTTCCCATTTCCTTTTTTCTTTTGAGATGGAGTCTCCCTCTGTTGTCATGTGGAGTGCGGTGGCATCATCTCAGCTCACTGCAACTTCCCCCTCCTGAGTTAAAGTAATTCTCCTCTTCCGCCTCCTGAGTTGCTGGGATTACATGCATGTGCCACCATGCCTGGCTAGTTTTGTACTTTTAGTAGCAACGTAGTTTGGGCATCTTGGCCAGGCTGGTCTTTAACTCCTGACCTTGTGATCTACCCACCTTAGCCTCTCAAAGTGCTGAGATTACAGGTGTTAGCCACTGTGCCTTGTCTGTGTTCCTATTTTGTGCCCAGCCATGTGCTGAGGTCACAAGAATGTGATGCGCAGCATGTCCTTCTAGGCATTTTATAAATATTGACTCATTTAATCCTTATAACCCAGGGGTAGGGACTTTTAATAGCCCCATCCCAGAGATGAGAAAACCAAGGCACAGAGAGGCAGAGCGACTTGCCTGCAGTGCTCAGCAGCTGAGAGACAGAGCCAGGAATCACAGGAGGGAGCTGAGTTCCTGACTACAGGTCGTGCTGCCTCTCTCTGAACTGCTTATTATTGCAGCTTTAAGGACAATTATGAAGATCATGTGTTGGGTAGGGAAGAAGTCATGATAAGGTAAGGGGAAAAAAGCAGCAGCAGACATCATGTATATAGTTAGTTTGCAAACAGGAGACAAAGCATACACATATTTTTATGTACAAAACTATGGCATGAATATATCGCCTGGGGCACATTCTGGCAGGGAGCAGACACATAGCACAAGATGCCAGAGTGATTAGTGTGGAGGAATGGGGTCGAGAGTGACTGACCCTATTGTCTGACAACAAAAATAACTCATTTCCCCATGAATGTGTCACTTTGTAACTCCTTTCGGGTTCTCCAGACTTACTCAGGTACTTGCCATGGGAGTGAAGGCAGCCCTTTATCCAGAGACGGGGAACAGCATTCCCACCTGTCCTGGGCTTTGATGCTTGGAATGCATCACCTGAAAGTAAAATAGCATTTCTCTGGGCAGGCTGGAACATCCGGAGCATAACCAGACCTGGGTAAAGAAACACTGTGGTATGCAAGTAACCAAGTGAGTGGGAGCTCGGAGACCCAGGTCGGAAAGAGGCAGGTGGGAGCTCAGCAGCCCTAGCCAGCTCCTGGTTGGCCTGGTGTAATTCTGTATGTGCATTTCATGGAGCCTCAGAGGCTCCCGAAACACCGAGGCTCCCAGGTCCCTGGCTGTGGGGCAGCTGAGCATGTGCCAAGACAAGAACAACTCCACACCCCGCTAGGCAAATGTACGTGAAACAGAAGTGTTTCCTGATCGGCTGACAGCTTCAGGACATGAAAGGGATTAAGACAACAGTCCCTAAAGTGGGAAATTGAACAGATATTCCAGGAGATCCAATCTAAAACGGATGCTGCTAGCAACAGCACTGTTAACAAGGGTTTTATTTTTATATGGAGTTTTACTCTGTCACCCAGATTGGAGTGCAATGGCATGATCTCAGCTTACTGCAACCTCCACCTCCTGGGTTTAAGTGATTCTTCTGCCTCAGTCTCCCAAGTACTTGGGATTACAGGCATGAACCGTCACACTTGACTAATTTTGTATTTTCAGTGAAGATGGGGTTTCTCCATGTTGGTCAAGCTGGTCTAGAACTCCTGACCTCAGATGATCCACCCACCTCGGCCATCCAAAGTGCTAGGATTACAGGTGTTAGCCACTTTACCCAGCCTATAATGGCTTTGAAGAGTCTGGGGACACTTCTGTCCCTGCTGCTGGTGCATGGTGCAGGATGGAAGATTTGAAGATGACCTTGTCCCCATGAATAAGTACTCACACAGTCCTTGAGATGGTGACCATGGCACAGAGCTTCACAAGCCCCACCCCAGCCTCACACTGACCTGTCCTGTGACCTCCCAGTGCCTCAGTTTTCCCATCACACTTAATGGGTTTTTGTGATGATAGACCTTTAGAACCACCCAAACATGCATTAAGTATGCAAATGACTCAACGTAGACCAGAACTCAAAGGGCAGAGAAGCTGAGTCACCAGTCCAGGTTATCAGTTGTGGCTCAATATCTACTTGGGCCATTCATTGATTCTGTCTTCCAGCAAGAATGAGCATCATTGGACCTCCAGTTACTGTTCTGAAGCAGTAGCTCCCGAAAGAGCTCTCAGTAGCTAAAAACATCCCAGTATACATCTTGCCAATAAAAAAATATCTGCGAAGAATACATGGATTCATTTTTATTTTATTTTTTTAATTTTTTTTATTTTTGTGTGTGTTTTTATTTTTTTATTTATTTTTATTTTTTTAGAATAGAAAGAGTGAAAGAGAGAAAGAAAGAGGAAGAGATTTTAGAAAAACAGAGAAAAGGAGAAAGAAAGAAACAGCAAAAGAAAGAAAAAAGAATGAAAGAGAAAGAAAGAAAAAGAGATTTTAGAAAAAGAGAGAAAAGGAGAAAGAAACAGTAAAAGAAAGAAAAAAAAGAATGAAAGTGAAAGGAAGAGAAAGAGATTTTAGAAAAAGAGAGAAAAGGAGAAAGAAACAAACAGCAAAAGAAAGAAAAAAAGAATGAAAGAAAGAAAGAGGAAGAGAAAGAGGGAGAGATGATGGGATTCTTGTTTTATTGCCCAGGCTAGAATACAGTCTAAAAATGGGTATTAAAAACCTCTTTTATGCCAATAATTGTGTTTAACAATGGAGACAGGAAGGAATAGGGGGTGAAAATAACAAATAAGCAGCCAACTAATATTTAATTTAAGCCTGTGAAATGCTATGCAATTGCTGGGGAGTGATTTACTTCCAGTTATGTGGTCACTTTTAAAATAGGTATAATGTGATACTGAGAAAAATGTATGTTTGGTGGATTTGTGGGTGGAGAGTTCTGTAAATATTTGTTAAGTCTGGTTGTTCCAGGTCTGAGTTCAAGTCCTGGATATCCTTGTTGATTTTCTATCTCGTTGATCTACATAATATTGACAGTGTAGTGTTAAAGTCTTTCACTATTATTGTGTGGGAGTCTAAGTCTCTTTGTAAGTCATTAAGAACTTGCCCTATGTATCTGGGTGCTCCTGTAATGGGTGCATATATATTTAGGATCGTTAGCTCTTCTTGTTGCATTGATCCTTTCACCACCATGTAATGTCCCTCTTTGTTTCTTGTGTTCTTTGTTGTTTTAAAGTCTGTTTTATGAGAGACGAAAATCACGGCTTCTGGTAATGCTAACTGGCTGTTTTGCCCATTAGTTGATGTAGATTCTTCATTGTGGTGATGCTCTTTACCTTTTGGTATGTTTTTGGAATGGCTGATACTGGTTGTTCCCGTCCATGTGTAGTACTTCTTTCAGAAGCTCCTGTAAAGCAGGCCTGGTGGTGATGTAATCTCTGAGTACTTGTTTGTTCGCAAAAAAAAATATTTTTCCTTCACTTATGAAGCTTAGTTTGGCCGGATATGAAATTCTACTTTGAAAGTTCTTTTCTTTAAGGATGTTGAATGTTGGCCCCCACTCTCTTCTGGCTTGTAGGGTTTCTGCTGAGGGGTCTGCTGTGAGTCTGATGGGCTTCCCTTTGTGGGTAACCCGAACCTTCTCTCTGGCTGCCCTTAGCATTTTCTCCTTCATTTCAACCCTAGTGAATCTGACGATGATGTGTCTTGGGGTTGCTCTACTTGAGGAATATCTTTGTGGTGTTCTCTGTATTTCCTGGAGTTGAATATTGGCCTGCCTTGCTAGATTGTGGAAGTTTTCCTGGATAATATCCTGAAGAGTATTTTCCAGCTTGGATTCGTTCTCTTCATCACAATCAGGTACACCTATCAAATGTAGATTAAGTCTTTTCACATAGTATCATATTTCTTGGAGACTTTGTTCATTCCTTTTTACCCTTTTTTCTGTCATCTTGCCTTCTTGTTTTATTTCACCGAGTTGATCTTCGACCTCTGATATCCTTTCTTCTGTTCGGTCAATTAGGCTGTTGAAACTTGTGCGTGCTTCGCGAAGTTCTCTTGTTGTTTTTTTCAGCTCCATCGATTCACTTATATTCTTCTCTAAGTTGTCCATTCTCGCTAACATTTCGTTAAATCTTCTTTCAAGGTTCTTAGTTTCTTTGCATTGGGTTAGAACATGTTCTTTTAGCTCACAGAAGTTTCTTATTATCCACCTTCTGAAGCCTGATTCTGTGAGTTCATCACACTCATCCTCCGTCAAGCCTTGTTCTCTTGCTGATAAGGAGCTGCGATCCCTTGTAGGAAGAGAGGAATTCTGATTTCGGGTGTTCTCAGCCTTTTTGCACTGGTTCCTTCCCTTCTTTGTGGATTTATCCACCTGTCGTCTTTGTAATTACCAACTTTCAGATTGGGTCTCTGAGTGGACGTCCGGCTTGTTGGTGATGAAGTTTTTTCTGTTTCTTAGTTTTCCTTGAGGGGCACCCCTTCCCCAGAGAGCTGGGCCTTCCCGGGTTCAGTTGTGCTTGTTCTCAGTCCTCAGCGCTTCCAATTGCATTTCTCCTTGTGGGGATGGGACCGGCCGAGCCCGACTAAAAGGGCATCCAGTCCCGTACACTCCGCACTGAGAAGCGCCGCGCCGGCCAAAAGAGTCACACTGGCTACCCGTGTGGCTCCTTCCCTGGCTATCTCCCGGTCTGTGGGCATTAAAAATTCGTCTGCAATTGCGGCATCCACTCGCTCTCTGCACTTTCACTGGGAGCTACAATCCTGAGCTGCTGCTACGTGGCCATCTTGGATCTCTCTCCGCCTTGTGATGAAGATTTTTCTGTTTCTTAGTTTTCCTTTGGCGGATGCCTGTTCCCCACAGAGCCGGACCTTCCCGGGTTTGCTGTGCTTGCTGTGAAACT
>PVKP010048388.1:0-14501 GCA_004027715.1 Plecturocebus donacophilus
TTCCCCGCAGAGCTGGACCTTCCTGGGTTTGCTGTGCTTTCTATGAAACTCTCAGTCCTCAGTGCTTCCAATTGCTGTTTTCCTTGTGGGGATGGGACCAGCCGAGCTCGTCCGTCTTGTATGCTCCACAGCGGGAAGCGCCGCGCTAGGGCGCCTGAAAACAGCTGCGCCGGCCAAAAGAGTCGCGCTGGCAACCCGTGTGTCTCCTCTGCCGGGAATCTCCCGGTCTGTGGGCAACAAAAATTCGTCGGAAAGTGTGGTGTCCACTCGTTCTCTGCGCTTTCACTGGGAGCTACATTCCTGAGCTGTTGCTAATCGGCCCTCTTGGATCTGTCCTAGTGTCTTTTATACCATTACCGTTAGCATCAGAGACTCCAGGTGCTTTAAGCTTAAAATAAAGGATTAAAGTACATTGGCTCCTTCCATGCACTGTGTTGGGTTTAAAATTTGTTGTCAGATATCGAAGTTTCTACAGTTAAGACTGACACATAATCAAAACAGCACAAAATGTATGTTGTATACTCTTCTACCAAGTTTATGACAGTCACAGACATTATATGAAAATCTGTTATATGTTTATGAGGTTTTAAAGATGTATTCTCTAACCTGAAAGATAAAATGTGCATTTTTTTCTATAAAACAACAATTTGAAATATATACATGTGGCCAAATGCTTAGCTTTAGGTAATTAATGCCTTATCTCAAATAGTTAACATTTTTGTGGTGAGATCACATAACATTGTCAGTATTTTTCAAATGTAATAAATGCAATATTATAAACTACAGTCACAATGCTGTACAATCTTGAACTTATTTTTCCTAATCAACTATAATTACGTAGTTTTGTCAGACATCTTTCTAATTTCTCATTTTTTTCTAAATGCCTTGACATCTGGTGGTCGCCATTTTGCTCTTTACATTAGTGAGACAGTTTTTTAGAATCAATGTGTAAATGAAATCATGACATACTAATATTTCTGTGACTTACTTATTTCATCCATGAGTTAGTTCAGCTGAGGTCCTTCAGGTTAGTGTAATGGGAAAGAATAGAATTTTCTAAATATAAATAGTATTCCGTTGGGTATATATATACTATATTGTCTTTATTTACTCATTAGATGTTGAACTGCTGACTGTATAATTTGGCTGTTCTGAAGAGTGCTGGAAACAACATAGAAGTGTGAATATTTCTTTATTCTGATATTTTTCAGAATGTATATCCGCTAGTGAAATTGTTATTTTAAGTTTTTAAATTTTTAAAAACTTAAAATATAAGTTTATTTAAACTATTTTTATTTAAATATAATAGTTTAATTTTAAGTTTTTAAATTTTTTTAGTAATCTCTATTTTGTTATTTATAATGGCTGTCCTCATTTACATTCAAACCAACAGTGTTAAAGCATTGTTATTAAATTCGCATCTTTCCCAGCCAACACTTTTTAAATTTTATCTATTTATATTGAGAGAGAGTCTTGCTCTGTCACCCAGGCTGGAATGCAATGATGGATCTTGGCTCATTGCAACTTCCACCTCTTGGGTTCAAGTGATTCTTCTACCTCAACCTCCCGAATAGCTGGGATAAGAAGTACCTGCCACCACACCCAACTAATTTTTTTGTATTCACATTAGAGTTGAGGTTTTGCCATGTTGGCCAGGCTGATTTCAAACTCCTAACTTCAGGTGATCCACCTGCTTTGTCCTCCCAAAGTGCTGGGATTACAGGCATAAGCCACTGCACCCAGCCCTTGTTTTTTTTATGTAAAAGAAATTCTAACAAGTTAGGTGAGATATTAATAATTTTTTTTTGGTGTTTCCCTAATAAGAATTTAAACTGAGCATTTTTTAAATATATGTTTGCCATATGTATGTATTTTCTTGAAAAAAATACGCTTTTTGCTCATTTTTAATAGTTATTGATTTTGTTGTAGTCATTTAAGTTTCTTAGATATTTTTGATATTAACCCCTTGTCCCATTTTTTAGTTATCCTGTTGAATTTGTCATATTCTGTGCAGCAGCATATTTATTTGAAGTATTCTGACTCTTGTTTTACCTTTTGTCAAGAGCCACTACCCAACCAATGTTATGGGGCTTTCACTTTGAGGTTTTTTTTTTTTTTTTTTTTTTTTTTTTTTTTTTTTTTTTTTTTTTTTTTTTTTTTTTTTTTTTTTTTTTTTTTTTTTTTTTTTTTTTTTTTTTTTTTTTTTTTTTTTTTTTTTTTTTTTTTTTTTTTTTTTGTGGTGGTAGTAGTAGTAGTAGTAGTAGTAGTAGTAGTAGTAGTAGTAGTTTCAGAGTTTCAGGCCTCACATTTATGCATTTAATTTATTTTGAGTGGATTGTTATATGTGGTGTGAGTTTAGGTACTCCTTTCTGTATGTGGCCATAAAGTTTTCTCAACAGTATTTACTGTCTTTTCCCTAAGAAATTGTCACCTTTGCTGGGTGTGGTGGCTCACACCTGTAATACCAGTACTTTGGGAGTCTGAGGCAGGTGGATCACTTGAGATCAGGAGTTTGAGACAAGCCTGACCAACATGGAGAAACCCCATCTCTATAAAGAAAAAAAAGGAAGAAAAAGAAGTTGTCACCTTTATTTAAAATTGTTTAGCTGTAATTACATGAGTATATTTCTGGTCTCTTTTCCATTTCATTGGCCCAGAGTCTGTTTTCATTGAATTACCATACTGGTTTTGTTACTGTAGTGTTCTAGTATATTTCAAAGTCAGGTAGAGTGATAGCTTCATTTTTTTCTCTTCGATGGCTTTGACTATTCAGGGTCTTTTTTGGTACCACATAAATTGTAGATGTATTTAAAAAAAATTTTTTTTGGGACAGAGTCTCACTCTGTTGCTAGGCTGCAGTGCAGTGGTGCAATCTTGGCTCACTGCAACCTTCACCTCCTGGGTTCAAGCAATTCTGCAGCCTCCGCCTCCTGAGTAACAGCCTCATAAGCAACCACACCCAGCTAATTTTTGTATTTTTAGTAGAGATGGGGTTTCATCATATTGGCCAGGATGGTTTCAATCTCTTGACCTTGTGATTTACGCACCTCAGCCTCCCTAAGTGCTGCGATTACAGGCAGAAGCCACTGCACTTGACCTGTTTTTAAGAATTTTTATTAAGTATGTCACTGATATTTTCATTGAGGTTGCTTTATATCTGTAGATCATTTTATGTAATACAAATATTTAACAATATTAATGGCAGTTTTTAATGATCAATTTTTAATTCTTATCTCAATTTCTTTATGATTTTTAGAATATAATGTAAGGTGCTTGAAATTGTTTGTTAAATTTATTTGAAAGTATAGTTACTACAGTTATTGTAGGTGGAGTTGTTTTTTAAATTTATTTTGAGATAGTTTCTAGTTTATAGAAATGTTACTGACAGATCGGGACTGGTGGCTCACACTTGTAATCCCAGAACTGTGGATGACTGAGATGGGCAAATCATGAGGTGAGAAGTTCAAGACCAGCCTGGTCAATATGGTGAAACCCTGTCTCTACTAAAAATACAAAAATTAGCACAGCCTGGTGGTGTGTGCCTGCAGTCCCAGCTACTTGGGAGGCTGAGGCAGGAGAATTGCTTGAACCTGCAAGACAGAGGTTGCAGTGAGTCGAGATTGTGCCACTGCTCTCCAGCCTGTGTGACAGAATGAGACTTCCTCTCAAAAATAAATAATAATTATTTATGTTAAATAGTACTGAGAAAACTAGTTTTCTACAGAAAAATGTAGACCCCTGCCTCTTTCCATATAAAAAATATAAGTCAATATAGATTAACAACTTATCTGTGAATCTTCAAGCAACAAAAATTCTAGAACACTTAGTACTCTTCTAAACACTGGCCTCTGGAATGAATTTCTGAATAACATCTTAAAAGTGAGTCCAACAGCATAAAAATTAAGACTTTGCATCTAATTAAAATAAAGAGCTTCTCCACAGCCAAAGAAACTTACCAACAAAGGAAACAGACATCCTAAAATGTGAAATAAAATATTCCCAAACTGCATCAAGTGATTAATACATAGAATCTATAAGAAATTAAATTTGAAAATTAGAAAAATAATGTAGATACTTCTCAAAGACATGAGTTTCCAATAAAAATTCAAAAAATGTTTTAACACCCCAATAAAAGAGATGTAAATCAAAATGACAAGGTGATACAATTTCACACCATTTAGAATGGCTATTATAAGTCAAAAAGTAACATGTTGATATTGCAGAGAAATAGGTATTATAACTCTTGGTGGGACTGCAATAAAATTTAGCCCCTGTGGAAAGCAGTTTGGGGATTTCTCAAAGAACTAAAACTAGAGTTGCCATTTAACCCATCACTTCGAAAGGAGAATAAATTCTTTTGCCAAAAAGACACCTGCACTCATGTTTATTGAAAATTTACAATATGAAAAGACAATTAAACAGGATGCCTATAAATCTTAGATTGGATAACAAAAATGAGATACTTATGTAGCATGCAGTACTATGCAGCCACAGAAAAAAATAATTTCCTTTGTTGCAACATGATTGCAGTAGAAGGCCATTAATATAAGCAAATTTACAGATTAGTAAAATAAATACCATATGTTCTCACATGTTGGAGGCAAAAATTGGGTGCAGATGGAAACATGAAAATAAACACTAAAGAGGTAAAGCTAAATGTGTAAAAAGATGGAAGAAGAAAGGGAGACAAGCATTGGAAAAGTACCTTCAGGTGTGATGTATGCTATTTGGGCCATGAGATTATTAAGTATCCAAACCATATCACCATTTAGTATACCTATGCTACAAATCTTCACATGTAGTCCCTGAATCGAAAATAGACATGATGAGATTTTTTGTGGTATAATGACATGTTTCTTTAGTTCCAAGTTAATAGTTGGAATCAGCGGTGAAAGAATGATTTACTCCCTAAGGCATAGGGGTAAATGTTTCTAAACCAAGTCTCCCACATTTTCTAAGTTATCTTCTCCTAAAGCTCTTAGCCTATAGCCCAATATGTGTTTTATTCCCAAATGTGCAGTGAAAATAGATTACTGCATCTGTATTTTTTATGTATTAACTATACACTAAACTAAGCAATTTCTTACTCTTTTTGAGGAAAAGTGGTAGGTGATTTAATCACATTTTCTTAAGAATGAACCACTTTTGAAAATATGAGGCTGTGAAGATCATGCTAAATTATTAAGTTAACAAAACATTTTTCTTAAAGTATAGAAGTTATATGACTGTAGTCCAAGAATGATGAAACAGTGGATTAAGACCACCCTGCTGCAACCATTCCATCACTATCATTTTCATTAAAAAAAAAAAAAGGGTCAGAAGGAATTTTTAGAATACTTTTACTGATTCTATCAAGTGTTATTTGATTCATTCTTTTTTATTTGAGATGAGAGTTTCACTCTTGTCACCCAGGCTGTAGTGCAATGGCGCAATCTTGGCTCATTGCAACCTCCGCCTCCCAGGTTGGCTAGGCTGGTCTCGAACTCCTGACTTCAAGTGATTTGCATGCCTCAACCTCCAAAACAGTTTGGATTATAGGCATGCACCACACTGCCTGGCCCAAAATTTTTAAATCAAAAAATTTTCAGCAATTTAACAGTCCTGAGATTGGTGGAAAAAAATTATTTACTCATCATTCATCAATATTAGGTTAAATATTAGAAAATTTTGAATAAATTGTACAGAAAAATAAAATTAGTCAACTTTCCCCAGACTTACTATGATTAAAACAACATCTAGATATTTAGAAACACCAAATTTGATGGGCACTGTGGCTCATGCCTGTAATCCCAGTATGTTAGGAGGCTGAGGTGAGTGGAGCACGAGGTTAGGAGTTCAAGACAGCATGGCCAATATGGTGAAGTCCTGTCTCTATTAAAAATATAAAAATTAGCGAGGTTGATGCCATGCACCTGTAGTCCCAACTACTCAAGAGGCTGTGAGAGGAGAATCACTTAAACTTGGGAGGTGAAGGTTATAGTGAGCCAAGATTACACCACTGCACTCCATCCTGGCAACGAAGTGAGACTCCTTCTCAAATACAAACAAAAAAACCCACCAAATTCAGTGCCCTTTAAAGAGCTTTGAGATCCGGGGAGGGAGTTGTGTAACTCTTCTAATGCCCAAGATTGAGGAACATTCTTTTCAGAGGACAGCCTTTCATTCCAGTGGCAAACTACAGGACCCCTGTTCTTGGCTATAGACCAAAAAATGGCCCACCAAACTTGGTCCCACTGAAAATTCTGAACTTACTCTGTAATCATCCCAATCTCCTCTCAGCTACAGTTTGAGAGAGATCCTACCCTTCCAGAGGTCTGGAGGAAGACACCCATTTATTGCCATGCTGGCAGGCCTGCAGACATTGACTCTTAATGTGGTCCATGAAGGAGTTCCATGACTCAGTTTTAACTCCCTTGGCCACAGGGAATGGCACGTTCTGGCTATGTAGAAACCCACACAGTGACCTTGGGAATTCCTCTCTGGTATGCAGTGAAAATAAAACTCATCTACATCCTAATATAAAGCCTACCATACGCAGACCCAAGTGCAGAAACCTGTCCTAGAGATTGCTCTACAGAGCAAAGTCCTGAATTTACTGTGTCCAGAAATAAAATGGGAGTTAGAGATCCAAGGTGGCCAATTAGCAACAGCTCAGGAATGTAGCTCCCAGTGAAAGTGCAGAGAACGAGTGGACGCCGCACTTTCCAACTAATTTTTGATGCCCACAGACTGGGAGGTTCCCGGCAGAGGAGGCACACGGGTCGCCAGCGTGACTCTTTTGGCCGGCGCGGCTGTTTTGCTGGAGCCCCAGAGCGGTGCTTCCCGGTGCAGAGTATATGGAATGGACGGGCTCGGCTGGTCCTATCCCCACAAGGAAAACAGCAACTGGAAGCGCTGAGGACTGAGAGTTTCACAGCAAGCACAGCTAACTCGGGAAGGTCCGGCTCTGTGGGGAACAGGCATCGTCCGAAGGAAAACTAAGAAACAGAAAAACTTCATCACCGGGTGGAGAGAGATCCAAGATGGCCGCCTAGCAGCAGCTCAGTATTGTAGCTCCCAGTGAAAGCACAGAGAGCGAGTAGATGCCGCAATTGCAGACGAATTTTTGATGCCCACAGACTGGGACATTCCCAGTGAAGGAGCCACACAGGTCCCCAGTGCGACTCTTGGCTGGCGCGGCACTTCTCGGTGCGGAGTGTATGGGACTGGTTGCTATTTTAGTCGGGCTTGGCTGGTCCCATCCTAACAAGGAGAACAGCAATTGGAAGCACTGAGGACTGAGAGCAAGCACAGCTGACCCTGGGAAGGCCCACGTCTATGGGGAAGGGGAGCCCCCAGAAGGAAAACTAAGAAACAGAAAAAACTTTATAACAAGCCAGACGTCCACTCAGAGACCCAATCTGAAAGTCAGCAATTACAAAGACGACAGGTGGATAAATCCACAAAAATGGGAAGGAAACCAGTGCAAAAAGGCTGAGAACACCCGAAATCAGAATGCCTCTCCTCCTACAGGGCATTGCAGCTCCTCATCAGCAAGAGAACAAGGCTTGACAGAGGATGAGTGTGATGAACTCACAGAATCAGGCTTCAGAAGGTGGATAATAAGAAACTTCTGTGAGCTAAAGGAACATGTTCTAACCCAATGCAAAGAAACTAAGAACCTTGAAAGAAGATTTAACGAAATGCTAATGAGAATGGACAACTTAAAGAAGAATATAAGTGAATTGATGGTGCTGAAAAACACAACACGAGAACTTCGCAAAGCATGCACAAGTTTCAACAGCCGAATTGACCAAGCAGAAGAAAGGATATCAGAGGTCGAAGATCAACTCAATGAAATAAAATGAGAAGGCAAGATTAGAGAAAAAAGGGTAAAAAGGAATGAACAAAGTCTCCAAGAAATATGGGACTATGTGAAAAGACCTAATCTACGTTTGATAGGTGTACCGGAATGTGACGAAGAGAATGAATCCAAGCTGGAAAATACTCTTCAGGATATTATCTAGGAAAACTTCCCCAACCTTGCAAAGCAGGCCAATATTCAAGTCCAGAAATACAGAGAACACCACAAAGATATTCCTCAAGAAGAGCAACCCCAAGGCACATAATCATCAGATTCACCAGGGTTGAAATGAAGGAGAAAATACTAAGGGCAGCCAGAGAGAATGGTCAGGTTACCCACAAAGGGAAGCCCATCAGACTCACAGCAGATCTCTCAGCAGAAACCCAAGCCAGAAGAGAGTGGTGGCCAACATTCAACATCCTTAAAGAAAATAATTTTTAACCTAGAATTTCATATCCGGCCAAACTAAGCTTCATAAGTGAAGGAAAAATAAATTTTTTCGCGAACAAACAAGTATTCGGAGATTGCATCACCACCAGGCCTGCTTTACAAGAGCTTCTGAAAGAAGCACTACATATGGACTGGAACAACCATTATCAGCCATTCCAAAAACATACCAAAAGGTAAAGTGCATCAGCATAATGAAGAATCTACATCAACTAATGGACAAAACAGCCGGCCAGCATTATCAGAAGCTGCAGTTTTCGTCTCTGATGAAACAGACTTTAAAACAACAAAAAACACAAGAAACAAAGAGGGACATTACATGGTGGTCAAAGGATCAATGCAACAATAAGAGCTAACAATCCTAAATATATACGCACCCATTACAGGAGCACCAAGAAATATAGGACAAGTTCTTAATGAGTTAAAAAGAGACTTAGACTCCCACACAATAATAGTGGGAGACTTTAACATTACACTGTCAATATTAGACAGAACAACGAGATAGAAAATTAACAAGGGTATCCAGGACTTGAACTCAGACCTGAAACAAGTAAACTTAACAAATATTTACAGAACTCTCTTCCTCAAATCCCCAAACATACATTTTCCTCAGTATCACATTATACCTGTTTTATAAGTGATCACATAATTGGAAGTTAATCACTCCTGAGCAATTGCATACCATTTTGTAGGTTTTCATAAAATATTGGTTGGCTGCTTATTTGTTATTTTCATCCCCTATTCCTTCCTGTCTTCATTGTTAAGTACAATTATTGGCATAGAAGAGTATTTTAATACCCATTTTTAATCTGCATTCTAGCCTGGGCAATAAAACAAGAATCCCATTCTCTCTCCCTCTTTCTCTTCCTCTTTCTTTCTCTCGTTCATTCTTTTGTTTCTTCTTTCTTTTGCTGTTTCTTTCTCCTTTTCTTCTTTTTCTAAAAAGAAAAAAAAAGAAAGAAAGAAACTAACTCAGAATCATACAGCTTCATGGAAACTGAACAACTGGCTCCTAAATGTTGACTGGATTAACAATGAAATGAAGGCAGAAATAAAGATGTTCTTTGAAACCAAGAAGAATGAAGACACAATGTATCAGAATCTCGGACACACGTTAAGCAGTTTATAGAGGGAAATTTACAGCAATAAGTACTCAAATGAGAGGCAAGGAAATATCTAAAATCGACACTTTATCATCAAAATTGAAAGAACTAGGGGAGCACGATCAAAAAATCTCAAAACCTAGCAGAAGACAAGAAATAACTAAAATCAGAAGAACTGAAGGGGATAGAAACACAAAAAAACCATTCAAAAAATCAATAAATCCAGGAGCTGCTTTTCTGAAAAGATCAACAATAAAGAAAGACCACTAACCAGATTAATAAAAAAGAAAAGAGAGAAGACTCAAATAGATGCAATAAAAGGTGATAAATGGTATATTACCACTGATTCCACAGAAATACAAACTACAATCAGAGATTACTACAAATAACTGCACATAAACCAGTAAACCTGGAAGAAATGGATACATTCCTGGACACTTGCATCCTCCCAAGCCTAAACCAGGAAGAAGTTGAAACCTTAAATAGATCAATAACAAGGGCTGAAATTGAGGCAGTAATTAATAGACTATGAACCAAAAAAAGTCCAGGTCCAGATGGGTTCACAGCTGAATTCTACCAGAAGTACAAAGAGGAGCTGGTACCATTCCTTCTGAAACTATTCCAAGCAATCCAGAAAGAGGGAATCCTTCCCAAATCATTTTATGAGACCAACATTATCCTGATACCAGAACTGTCCAGAGACTCAACAGAAAAAGAAAACTTCAGGTCAATATCCATGAACATGGATGCAAAAATCTTCAGTAAAATACTGGCAAAACAATTGCAACAGCACATCAAAAAGCTTAGCCATTATGATGAAGTCAGCTTCATTCCAGGGATGCAAGGCTGGTTCAACATATACAAGTCTATAAACATAATCCTCCACATAAACAGAACCAAAGACCAAAACCATATAATTACCTCAATAGATGCAGAGAAGGCCTTAGTCAAAATTCAGCAGCTCTTTATGCTAAAAACTCAATAAACTAGGTATCAAAGGAACATATTTCAAAACAATAAAAGCTATATATGACAAATCTACAGCCAATGTCATACTGAATGGGCAAAACATGGAATCATTCCCTTTGAAATCTGGCACTAGACAAGGATGACCTCTCTCATCACTCCTGTTCAATATAGTATTGGAAGTTCTAGCCACAGCAATCAGGAAAGAAAAAGAAGTAAAGAGTATTCAATTAGAAAAAGAGAAAGTCAAATTATCTCTATTTGCAGACGGTGTGATTAGACCCTATCATGTCACCCAAAATCTCCTGAAAGCGATAAGCAACTCCAGCAAAGCCTCAGGATACAAAATCAATGTGCAGAAATCAAAGGCATTTCTATACACCAACAATAGACGAACAGAGAACCAAATCATGAGCAAACTCCCATTCACAATTGCTACGAAGAGAATAAAATACCTAGTAATACAACAACAAAGAATGTAAAGGACCTATTCAAGGAGAACTACAAACCACAGCTCAAGGAAATAAGAGAGGATACAAACAGAAGGAGAAACGAGAGGATACAAACAGAAGGAGAAACATTTCATGCTTGTGATTAGGAAGAATCAACATTGTAAAAATGGTAATACTGCCCAAAGTAATTTATAGATTCAACACTATCCCTGTCAAGCTACTAATGGCCTTTGTCACAGAACTGGAGAAAACCACCTTAAACTGCATATGGAACCAAAAGAGAACTTGCAAAGCAAAGACAATCCTAAGCAAAAAGAACAAAGTGGGAGGCATGCTACCTGATTTCAAACTACACTACAAGGCTACAGTAATCAAAACAACATGGTACTGGTACAAAAACAGATATGGACCAATGGAACAGAATAGAGGCCCTGGAAGCAACCTCATACATCTACAACAATCTGATCTTTGACAAACCTTAGGAAAACAAGTAATAGGAAAAGGATTCCCTGTTTAATAAACGATGTTGGAAAAACTGGCTAGCCATGTGCAGAAAGCAGAAACTGGACCTCTTCATGACACCTTACACCACAATTAAATCAAAATGGATTAAATATTTAAACCTAAGACCTAACACCAACAAAACCCTAGAAGAAAACCTAGGCAAAACCATTGAGGACATAATCATAGGCAAGGACTACATGACTAAAATACAAAACGAACTGGCAACAGAAGCCAAAATAAATAAATGGGACCTAATTAAACTCCACAGCTTCTGCACAGGAAAAGAAACAATCATTAGAGTGAACCGGCAACCAAGAGAATGATAAAAATTTTTTGCAATCTACCCATCTGACCAAGGGCTAATATCTAGAACCTACAAAGAACTAAAACAGATTTACAAGAAACAAACAAACCCATCCAAACATGGGCAAATAATATTAACAGACACTTTTCAAAAGAAGACATATATGAGACCAAGAAACATGAAAAAAATGCTCATCATTGTTACTAGAGAAGTGCAAATGAAAACTTCATTGAGATACCATCTTAAGCCAGTTAGAGTGGCGATTATTAAAAAATCTGGAGCCAACAGATGCTGGAGAGGATGTGGAGAAATAGGAACACTTTTACACTGTTGGTGGGAGTGTAAACTAGTTCAACCATTGTGGAAGACATTGTGCTTCCTCAAAGATCAATAAATAGAAATTCCATTTGAACCAGCAATCCCAGTACTGAGTATGTACTCAAAGGATTATAAATCAATTTATTATAAAGACACATGCACACTTATGTTTTTAGGGACACTTTACCATTGCAAAAACCTGGAACAAACCCAATGCCTATTGACGATGATAGACTGGACAAGGAAAATGTGGCACATATATACAATGGAATACTATGCAGCCATAAAAAAGGATGTTTGTGACCTTTGCAGGGATATGGGTTTATCTGGGAACCATAATTCTCAGCAAACTGACACAAGAACAGAAAACCAAACACCACATGTTCTCACTCATAGGCGGATGTTGAACAATGAGAACACATGGACACAGGGAGGGGAGCATCACAGACTGGAGTCTGTTGGGTGGGGCCAAGGGGGGTACAGTGATGGAAGGTGGTGGTGTGCAAATCAGGGAGGGGTAACATGGGTAGGAATGCCAGATGTAGGTAATGGACGATGGAGGCAGCTATTCACATTGTCATGTGTGTACCTATGCAACAATCCTGCATGCTCTGCACATGTACCCAAGAACCTAAAGTACAATTAAAAAAAATTAATAAAATTCATTACATCGATAAGGTAAATTTAAAATATCGTGATCATATCAGGCACAGAAAAAATATTTTAAGAAATCCAAGAGATGTTTATGATGAAAAAGATTCAGCAAACTTGGAATGTAGGGGAACTGCCTCAACTTGATTTTTAAAAAATGTACCAAAATCCTACAGCTAACATCATAATTGGTGGTGAGAAATTTAAAGTTTTCTCATTAAGATTAGGAAAAGGGCAAGGATGTCTACTCTTACCACCATTTCCACATCATACTTAAAGTCCTAACTAATACAATAAGAGAAGAAAAGGAAGAAAAAGTTAAATGGATTGGAGAAAAATAAAAATTACCCTTAAGCATAGAGGACATGCCTATGTAAAAAATCTGACTCAATAAAAACCACCTGAAACTAATTTGAATAGAGTAAGACTGCTGTTAGAAGGTCAATGTACGTAAGTCAATTTTCTCATACATCAACAATGAACAAAAATTTTAAAGACACAATTTACATTAGCACCTCAAATTTAAATAATTAGGTAAAAATTAACAAAATATGTACATAATATTTAGGAGAAAGTCTCTGATAAAAGAAATTGAAGAACTAAGCAAATCACACTACCATGTGTGTACCTATGCAGCAGTCTTTCATGTTCTTCGCATGTCCCCCAAAATCTAAAATGCAATAAAAGACAGACAAAAAGTAAAAAAAAAAAAAAAAAAAAAATCCCATGTTCATTTGTAGAAAGACACAATACTGTCTAGATTTCCGTTTTTCTCAACTCTACAGATGCTATGCAATTCCAATCAAAATACAAGCATATTGTTTTGTGGATATTAACAAACTGATTCTAACATTGATATGTAGAGGCAAAAGACCCAGAATAGCCATATCAATATTGAAGGAAAAGAACAAAGAGGACTACCCAGTTCAAGACTTATAAAGCTACAGTAATCAAGATGGTGGAGAACTGGTAATAGACAGCTAGATAAATAGAAGAGTCCAGAAATAGACACAGAAGTATATACCCGACTGACCTTTGGCAAGGAAGCAAAAGACCATACATGGAAGACGAGACAGTCCTTTGAAGTGCTGGACTAAATGGGCATATGCTTGCAGAAAGATGAATCTAGACACTAACTAACCTTACACATTTCATGGGAATTAACTCAAAATGGATCACAGATGTAAATGGTAAATGCAAGAGTACAAAATTCCTGTAACTTAAGAGAAAATATAAATGCTTTGGGTTTGGTATGACTTTTTAGATAATACATCAAAAGCACAGTCAGTGAAAGTAAGAATTTATAAGCTGAACTTATTAAAATTAAACGTTTCTGTTCTGTAAAAGACACTGTGAAAAGAATGAAAAGACAAGTCACAGAGTAAGAGAAAATATTTTCAGAAGGCACATATGACAAACAACTGTTCCAACAAATATAGAAAGAACTCTTAAAACTCAACCATAAGAAAACAACCCAATTTAAAAATGATAAAAGACCTTAACAAATATCTTACCAATAAAGGTATACAGATAGCAAATAAGAATATAAAAAGATACTCCACAACATATGTCATCAGGAAAATACAAATTAAAGCAACATTCGGATATCACTACATACGTAATAAAATGGCCAAAATCCAGAACACTGCGAACAGCAAACACCAGAGAGGATGTGGAGCAAGAGACACTTGCTCATTAACTGCTGATGTTCATGCAAATGGGATCAGTCACTTTGGAAGGCAGCTTGGTAACTTCTATTTTTTTTTTAATTTTATTTTTTATTGCATTTTAGGTTTTGGGGTAAATGTGAAGAACATACAATATTGTTGCATAGGTACACACGTGGCAGTGTGATTTGTTGCCTTCCTCCCCTTCACCTATATCTGGCATTTCTCCCCATGCTATCCCCCCCC
>PVKP010048389.1:0-14495 GCA_004027715.1 Plecturocebus donacophilus
TTCAGCTCCATCAATTCACTTATGTTCTTCTCTAAGTTGTCCATTCTCGTTAACATTTCATTAAATCTTCTTTCAAGGTTCTTAGTTTCTTTGCATTGGGTTAGAACATGTTCTTTTAGCTCACAGAAGTTTCTTATTATCCACCTTCTGAAGCCTGATTCTGTGAGTTCATCACACTCATCCTCCGTCAAGCCTTGTTATCTTGCTGATGAGGAGCTGCGATCCCTGGTAGGAGGAGAGGCATTCTGATTTCGGGTGTTCTCAGCCTTTTTGCACTGGTTTCTTCCCATCTTTGTGGATTTATCCACCTGTCGTCTTTGTAATTGCCGACTTTCAGATTGGGTCTCTGAGTGGACGTCCGGCTTGTTAGTTATTAAGTTTTTTCTGTTTCTTAGTTTTCCTTCGGGGGGCGCCCCTTCCCCACAGAGCTGGGCCTTCCCAGGTTCAGCTGTGCTTGTTCTGAGTCCTCAGCGCTTCCAATTGCTGTTCTCCTTGTGGGGCTGGGACCAGCGGAGCCTTTGGGCACCCTGTCCCGTACACTCTGCACTGAGAAGCGCCGCGCCGGCCAAAAGAGTCGCGCTGGCAACCCGGGTGGCTCCTTTGCCGGGAATCTCCCAGTCTGTGGGCATCAAAAATTCGTCTGCAATTGCAGCATCCACTCGCTCTCTGCGCTTTCACTGGGAGCTACAATCCTGGGCTGCTGCTTCGTGGCCATCTTGGATCCCATTTAATATATTTTTTAAATTTAATACTTTGTTTTCTTCTTAAGAGTAAGCTCTGTTGAGTATTTTGTTTTTCTTCCTGTTTACCATAGTTGACAGACAATAATAAGACCCTGTATTTTTTTTTTTAAACAGAGTCTTGCTGTGTTGCCCAGGCTGGAGTGCAGTAGTGCGATCTGGCTCAAGCAGTTCTTGTGCCTCCTGTGCCTTCCGCCTCCCAGGCTCAAGCAATTCTTGTGCCTCAGCCTCCTAAGAAGCTGGGATTACAAGTACATGCCATGCACTGCCTAATTTTTGTATTTTTAGTAGAGATGAGGTTTCAGCATGTTGGCCAGGCTGGTATTGAACTCCTGGACTCAAGTGATCTACCCACCTTTGCCTCTGAAAGTGATGGGATTACCGGTACAAGCCACCTTGCCTGGCAATGACTCTGTTTTTGATTAAGGCTTTTAAACAATTAAAAATAAATAAATAAAACCTTCAAAGAGAGGCTGCCTTTTCTGATCTTCCATTTAAAAAACTAACCTTCTAAAACTTCTACATGTATATAAAATTTAAACATACTTTTCCTATGAGATATATTCATACTGATACATTTTCTTGCTTGTTTTGACCTCGGTTTGCCCTTATACACATAAGAATTATGCATCATTGGAATAAGGATTCCTTTTTAGAAAATAGAAACTACTCTAGCTACTTTAAGCAGAAAGGGGCTTAACGTAGTGAATTAAGTGCTGACAAAATCATTGGAGAAACAGGCTAAGAATGAATCCCAGAACAAGTCCCAGAACAGTATAAAGCTGGAGCTGGCCAGTCGGGAGAAATACTACCTCTACCACAATGAAGAACCTGAAGCTGTCTCCAAGGTCACATCACGTTAGCTGTGATCTCTGATGATCAGAAGCTGTGCCATAACTATAGATTCTAGAAGCATACCTTCTTCTAGATCTGTACCAGCAGAGGTGATGCCACTTGTGATTCCCTTTCACTCCATTAAATTAGAGAGTCAACACTGGGACCTCTGTTAAAGCTGCTTGAGAAAAACCAAGTATTTTTACAACTATTCTAACCAACACAAGTTGGTGAATTATAGTTAACACCATCTTTCCTTCTTTCAAATCTCACCTTAGTGCAGCTGAAGGTTAAACCAAAATCACATCTGAAACTCTGGCTGCTAAGGATTCAAGAAAATACAGTTTCTAGCTTTCCAGCTATATAAAATAGAAAGGTATCTTGGAAGCTGGAATGGATAGATGATGCCTGTTTATTGTAGTCTCTGCAAGCAGAGGTGTTAAAAGTTGAGGCTCCGTAGTCAGGCAACCTGGATTTTAACTTTGGCTTTACCTCTTACGAG
Organism: Plecturocebus donacophilus; assembly: GCA_004027715.1. NCBI lineage: Eukaryota > Metazoa > Chordata > Mammalia > Primates > Pitheciidae > Plecturocebus > Plecturocebus donacophilus. The sequence goes on from PVKP010048389.1 coordinate 2,077, forward strand.
CTCTCTGTCAGGCAAATTGCTTAACTGCCCTGTGTTCTAGTTATTTCACATGATGGGTATCTATCCTATAGTGTTGTTTGAGTTTTTTTTTTTTGTTTTTGAGACAGTCTTGCTCTGTCGCCTAGGCTGGCATGCAGTGGTGCAACCTCTGCCGTCCAGGTTCAAGCAATTCTCCTGCCTCAGCTACCCGAGTAGCTGGGATTACAGGCATGCGCCACCATGCCCAGCTAATTTTCTTGTATTTTTAGTAGAGATGGGGTTTCACCATATTGGTCAGGCTGGTCTTGAACTCCTGACCTTGTGATCCGCCCACCTTGGCCTCCCAGAGTGCTGGGATTACAGGTGTGAGCCAGCGCGCCTGGCCAGCTTCAACAATTTTTAACTCATGAATGACTGTGTTTAATCTCACTTCTCCCCATGTCCCCCCACTATTATTTTGAAGCAAATCTCAGCTATCATTTTCTTCTTTAACTATTTCATTATGAACTTATAAAAATGACATTAAGAAAAATCACAATACCATGAAATAGCTGATCAGTTTTCAAATTTTCCCCATTTTTTCGTAATTTTTCTTTATAATTTGATTATTTTGGAACAGGATCCAAATAAGATCCAAACATTATTATTAATTGATATGTCCCACACTTAAAAACCTGGTTTTCAGCAATACCAGCAAAATTATTCATTATGTTAAAACATACATACGTTGCATGCTCTAAATAATATATCTCCCCATTCCTAGGTGAGCTTTGAAATTCAACTTTTCTCTTCTTGCTCCATAGGCTGTTAAAGGTGCAGCTTATCTTCTCAGTTCTTTATTTCAGAATTGACAAATATCCCCAGGAGAAAAATGGTTGCAAAAGTCAGAGTAACCTCTCTAGGTTTTCTCCTTTTAAAGGTATGTGGCTCATACCTGTAATCCCAGCACTTTGGGAGGCCAAGGTTGGAGATCACTTGAGGCCTGGAGGTTTGAGTCCAGCCTGGGTAACATAGGGAGACCCCATCTTTACAAAAAATTTAAAAAATTAGCCAGGTGTGGTGGTGCATATTTGTAGTTCTGACTACTAGGGAGCCTGAGGTAGGAGGATCACCTGAACCCAGCTGGGTGACAGGCTGGGTGACAGTGAGGCTAGATGACAGAGTAAGATCCTGTCTCAGAAAAATAAAAAAGATATCATACTTGTAAATCTTCACTCTTTGCTCTCTGATGTCTTCAAGTATGGTTTTAAAATATTTTGTTCATCTTTTGTTGTTATTTGAGTAGGAGATATGTCTGAATTATCTAATCTTTAATTATTGGAAGGGAAAGTCCCCTTGCCATTTAAATTTTGAACATTTTGAACACTTATTGTTTATATAACATGACTATAATATTTGGTTTATTTCAAAGGTTCTGAAGCAAAAACACCTGGATGATTGTCTGCGACATGTATCTGTAAGAAGATTTGAATCGTTTAATCTGTTTTCAGTAACGGAAGCCAAAAAAAGGGAAACTGAAGAGGAGGTTGGTGCATGGGTCCAATATACAAGCATCTTCTATCCTGAATACAGTATCTCCTTAAGGTAACCGTTATTCTAGTTAAGATTTGTAAAAACTAGATTTCTCTTGGATAAGAAAAACAATCTAATAAGAATCTCATTTATTCTATTGAGTTAATGGGCAATCTTTATCAGAACTTAGGTATTACAACTTGTTTTAGAAAATTCCATTGTTTTAACTGGGTCTTGCTGTATTGTCAGACTGAGGAAAAAAATTCTCAGGAATATAGTGGCATTTGAAGATAAGGTGGTTGCAAATCAAAGGGTTCATTTAACATTCTGTCATAGCATTTGATTATAACAAAAAACCATGTTTATTTTGAGGCAAAGAAGGCTGACAGTGAAAACAGAATTTTTCCAAACTACCTTTCAAGTAGTAATCTGAAAAATTAAGCTTTGGTAGTTTTTCCTTTTTTCTTTTTTAATATTACTTTCAGAATCGAATCAGTCCTAAGGCTGAAGGAGAAAATTCAGTTGAAAACACTGATATTGTAAGAAGCATATGGACTGTTCTGACTTTTAAAATCATTAGAAAAGAGACAAGAGAGTTGCAGACTGAAGTAACAAGATAGCATTTTACTGAATTAATTTTTTCTCACAGTTATATTCTAGCATGTTGCAATATTACCATAGGTGTTTGATTTGATAAAATCTGCCTTTTCTGACAGGATTTCACATTTTGAAAGGGAGGGAGGAGCACATTTACAGTAACTGTAAGAAGAGCAAAAAACATTTTAAGTGGAAATGTGACTGAATAAGGTTTAGGTGAGGCTAGGAATAATTTTAAGGAAAAAATTTTCACAAAGGGTATCTATTTATAGTATATGTTTCTCGAGCTATTTTAGTTTAGAATATCTAAGCTTTAAAAGAAATCATAATAGCTAAAAATTTGGAATTTGGATAAAAATTGACTAGGGTCGGCAGAAAAGAACAATTAGGATCTGGTTTTATAATATTACTGAAAATGCTGGCTCGGCGCAGTGGCTCATGCTTGTAATACCAGCACTTCAGGAGTGCAAGGCGGGTGGATCACTTGGCCCTAGGGGTTCAAGACCAGCCTAGGCAACATGGCAAAACCCATCTTTACAAAAAATACAAAAATTAACTGGGCATGGTAGCATGTGCCTATAGTCTTAGCTACTCCAGAGGCTGAGCTGAGAAGATTGATTGAGCCCCGGAGACTGAGCTTGCTGTGAGCTGTGATTATGCCACTGCACTCCAGCCTGGGTGACAGAGTAAGACTCTGCCTCACGAAAAAAAAAAAAAGAAAAACACAAAAACAAAAATAAAAGTAAAGAAAATGCCAAATAAAAGATATAAACTTATAGATTTTTGGGTAGTACCTGTACATTCATTATGAGATTCTAATTAGAATACCCCAACTGCCTTGGGTTCTGATAATCAGTTTAGTCCCTGGTTAGAAAGGAAAGAAAGGTGCAGTATATGCTAGTATATGCTTGCTCTGTGTGAGGTACAGAACTAGGTGCTTTGATGTATTCCATTTCAAGTGGTCCTTACAATAACTTTGTGAAGCAGGAATGGAAATGATTAAACAGTTAGAAGGAAATTAAAGACAAGGAAGGACAGAGTGATCTAGTAAGGGTCTTTAGGTATAAGGTTCTAAAACTTATCTTCTACATCCAGTGGTGAAAAGAGACAATAAGTATAAATTGTAGCAAGAACAATTTCCTGACATCTCCAGGGCCCTGGTAAGGGTTAGCCAGTGAGAATATGAAATATTCTCTTCTTGAGATCTTTCAAAGTAGGTCATGGTTATCCCCCTGTGGAGGTGATCCTCATATAGTACTATCCAGAGCCCAGGCTATAGAGTAAACTGGGACTCCTCTCCAACAGCATTGTTCTTTGTTATATATCTTCTTGTGATATATTCATTTTTGAAAGAATAAACATATGTCTATATAAATATGACATTGAATTGGAAAAAGGACAGGTGACTGAGCTAAAATTTTGGCTTCATTGGCTGCCAAGATTTTTTTCTTTTTTTTCAAACTAGTTAGTATCTCTCCACATTAGTGCAAAAATAACAGTACTTTGGGAGGCTGAAGCAACAGGAACACTTGAGGCCAGGAGTTCAAGACTACCCTTGGCAACACAGGGAGACCCTATCTCTACAAAAAATTTTAAAAATTAGCTAGGGGTGGTGGTATGTGCTTGTAGTCCCAGGACTCAGGAGGCTGAGGCCGGAGAATCCTTAGAGCCCAGGATTTCAAGGCTGCAGCGAGCTATGGTCATGCCACTGCATTCCACTTTGGGCGATAGAGCAAGACCCCCTTTAGGGATTATAGGCTTGAGATACCATGCCTGGCCAGGGTTTGTGTTTTTGTTTGTTTGTTTTTACTGTTACTTGCAATAGCCCAAAAGCAGTTGTTTAGAAGTAGTTTTGAAGTGAAGTAGAGTACTGTCTTCTTCCTCTATATTTTTTAAGTTTGTTTAATCAGCAGTAATGATAATTGAAAAAAGTGATGAATAGTGTTAAAATCAAACCAATAAATACTTCATAGTACCTTCTATATAAGCAGAAAGAAATACAAATAATAATATGCTCAAGGAGCTGAAATATATTAAAGTTAAATTATTAACATAAATAAGGAAGGTTAACTATCCAGTCGAAGAACTCTCACCAGGCCATGCATCACTACTTTCAAAATGATTAGAATACTCACACTTAACAGAAGTTTAGATGTAGGAGTGATTTTTGGAAATGATTTTAAAAAAAACTAGATCTGGAAGTATTTGAAAGTTCTAGGAGAAGATGGCAAAGGTACTAGAAAATACACAGGGTGGGAAAGAGCAAGACAGAATCATCAGAGGCTACTGAGAATGCCATTGCAATCTTTAGCTGGAGGAATGATTATCAGTACATATTATATGGTGGATCTGCTCCAGCTTCTTTTTTTTTTTTTTTGAGATGGAGTCTCAATCCTTCTCCTATGCTGGAGTGCAGTGGCCCAATCTTGGCTCACTGCAACCTTTACCTCCTAGGTTCAAGCGACTCTCCTGCCTCAGCCTCTTGAGTAGCTGAGATTACAGGTATGTGCCACCACATCCGGCTAATTTTTTGTATTTTTAATAGAGACGGGGTTTCACCATGTTGGCCAGGCTGGTTTTGAACTCCTGATCTCAAGTGATCCACCTGCCTCAGCCTCGCAAAGTGCTGGGATTTCAGGTATGAGCCACCACACCTAGCCTGCTCCAGGTTCTATTAAGGGGCTAAGCATTGGAGTTGTTGGGCTGGGCACAGTGGCTCATACCTGTAATTTCAGCACTTTTGGAGGCCTTGAAGGGTGGATCACTTGAGCTTAGGAGTTCGAGACTAGCCAGGCCAAGATGCTGAAACCCTGTCTCTACTAAAAATACAAAAAAAATTAGCTAGGCATGGTGGTGCACGCCTGTGATCCCAGTTACTCGGTGGGTAACATGAGAATTACTTGAACCTGGGAGGTGGAGTTTGCAGTGAACCGAGATTGCACCACTGAACTCCAGCCTGGGTGAGACAGTGAGACTCTGCCTCAAAAAGAATAAAAAAAAGATACTGGGAATGTTACAAGTTTTCTTGTAACATTATGTTATGATTTCTCACGAATCATAATAGTACACCCCATTTTCACATTCTCAGTTCTTAGCACCTAAGATCACCTGCCACAACTTAACAGAGATAACACACACAGGCTGATCAGTACTTGTTATCAATACTTATTAGCTTTATTTGTCTTAAACTTTTGCTACCCATTAATTTCTGTCTCCTTAAAGTTTTATTAGGGTTGAAATGAATACCTCCAAGAGGGTTAATACCTAGGTATTTGTGAATTCAAAATACCTAGTTGTATATTGTTTATATTATTAGAAGGTAAATAAGCAATGGTCTTAACAAAAACTTTGACCATTATTTTCTGTCAGCCTTATATGATGATACTTAAAATGAAGGAATAAAGATTTTCCCTTAGTGACTTTTCATCTGAAGCTAAAGTTTGAATAATGTAAAAGTTAGGTTACAAAATTCTCAAGGTTTGTTGTGTTTTTTGTATACCTATGGATGGTTGATTCTTTGTTTCAAATTACGTGTTGAAAGTTATGAAATGAAAATCCAGGATATGACTCCTGGATGTTGTTCCTTGACAAAATATTCTTGCCTTCTGGTACTTTCTTTCTCTTTTTTGAGACAGTCTCACTGTATTGCCCAGGCTGGGGTGCAGTGGCAGGATCACAGCTCACTGAAGCCTTGACACCCAGGCTCAAGCAGTCCTCCGACCTCAGTCTCCCAGGTAGCTAGGACTACAGGTACATGCCACCATGCTCAGCTAATTTTTGTATTTTTTCTAGAGATGGGGTTTTGCCATGTTGCCCGGGATGGTTTCAAACTTCTGGGTTCAAGGGATCTACCTGCCTTGACCTCCAATAGTGCTGGGATTACAGATGTGAGCTACTATGCCTGGCCTCTGGACCTTGATTTCTTAGAACTTTATGGAAGAGGCTCTTGTTTTTTGATAGATGCAAGTATATAAACTAAGAGATACCAGGAGATGTTATACTAAAATTCTTTAATTAAAATTTCCTTTTCCCTCTCTCATAAACTGTAATCTATTGTTATATAAAGTGTGCTGTGTAGATATAAGAAATTGTTCCTATCCCCCATATTTCAACTTACTTTCAGCACAGCAGGAATTTGCATATTCTGGAAGCTTTAAATTACTTCCATTATATTAGGAACCACAGAAGTGCCTGAGTTATTCATTTATAAGTGTATACATGTCTTAGGTATAGAAAAAGCTGAGAGGCCTGAACTGTCCTTCTTTGTTTGAATAAGACTACTGTTGCTATGGTAATTGCTGAATTAGAAGGCTAGAACTCTTGATTTTGGCTTGTCCTGGGAACTTAGAATGGGCAAGAAGTCAAGAATGGCTTTGTCTTTGACTGTGTTGCATCTTTCTGTTGTAAGAAATGCACTACACCGAGATCGTACATTTCACCTCTAGGGAAAGAAAAAGACAAATCAAACCCTCACCTCATTATTTTAGTTATATAGCTTGTGAATGAATGTTCAGTAAATAAAAACTAGTGATGAGATGGTTTGCTTATGAAATTAGATATATGGCAGATTATTCTTGTATGTGTGGTATATCATAGGTACCTGTTTAGAGCTATGGAAAGGCTGTCAGGGATGGCAAGGCTGGCATCTAAGACAAATATGAATGCTGCGTCTATATTTAAAAGCATAGTTTTTATGTTAGTAGTGATATTAACAATAGAGGTGAGTATTACTAATAGAACAGTGTTTTTAGGACCTTTAAAATATGATCAGTAGTTTTCAGAAAACTCAGTTCCATTGTGTCACATTTTCATGCATCTTAAATCATAGATATTGGCTGTTATAACTTAGTTTTCTAATTTGTTTTAAATTCCATCACAATTTTTTATGTAGTGTGCTTACAATAAATATACTGTTTCAGTACACAGAAATGTTCCCTTGAACATTTTCCAAATTCCAATATAGTACATGTAGAAAACATCTAATAATTTCCTAAAACTCATAACACTGGAAAACATCTCTTGAGCTATTTATTTTAAAAATTTTTAACTACTTGTTTTTGAAAGAACTCCAAAGCATTTAGAATTAAGTTTTTAAAGTCTTTTTCTTCTGAAAATCTCTCCTCATTGTTCTTCTGCAACTGTTTAGGACCCATTCCACTCTCTGGCTTACTTTGTATTTTGGATCAATTTTCTTTTACAATACAATTTACATAACAAAATTTACTATTTTAATCACTTTAAAGTATGCAATTCAGTGGTTTTTACAATGTTGTACAGCCTTCACCACTATTCCAGAACTTTTTCATTTTCCTGAAAAGAAACCCCATATACATTGGCAGCAACTTTCCATCCTCCCTCTTCCCCTAGTCCTGGCAACCAGTAATTGACTTTCTGGCTCTATGTATTGTCTGTTCTGGATACTTTGTGTAAATAGAATCCTACAATATGCAGCTCTTTATGCCTGTCTTCTTTCACTGAGCACAATATTTTTAAATTTTAAGATTCATCCATGTAGAAAATAAAAATAAATAAAAGCTCTTCTTAAAGCTTTTCTCTTAGTTGATCAGAAATAACAGCTTCTTCAAAAGTTAATTTACTCTAGACCCTTTGCTAATACTCCTGAGTAAGTAATAAATAAGTGTATCCAGTCTTAGTTCTTACACTTTAACCTAGATATTTGCCCTGGCATGCCTGAACAAGCCCAGGCGAGCCTTAGATCATAGTTTCTTCCTCTTCCTTATTTGGAAGTGTTTTTGCCTTTTTCAGCATTCCACAGGTTACTTCCTCTTTTCCCTTTCTCCTCTGCCTTTACCTCTTTAGGAAAGTTTTAAGCTGTCAGCCAGTCTCCTTATAGCCTAGACTGTGAGATTCAATTCCAGCCAGTGGAATTAGGACACAGCAGTAGGGGCTGGATGTGTTAGATATAAATATGCCTGCTTTTTCTTTGTTCATTACACTCTCCTGGCAAGATTGCTGGCGAATGGTGCCCTTTCTGCAGAAAGTAAAGATAGCCTTGCTGAGACACCTTTTTTCTGAGTGCTGATACACCTTTTGTCTGAGTGCTGATACTTCCTTGTGATATCAGAGAATAAGCATTTATTTTCAACAATCCATATTGTACCACATACTAGTATCTCATTCCTTTTTTATGGCTAATATCCCATTGTATGGCTAATATCATATTTTGTTTTTTCATCAGTTGATCAACATTTGGATTGTTTCTACTTTCTGGCCATTATGAGTAATGCCACTATGAATATTCATGTACAAGTTTTTGTGTGAGCATATACTTTTAATTCTCTTGGGTATGTACCTAGGAGTGGAATTGTTGGGTCATATGGTAACTCTATGTTTAACTTTTTGAGGAATAGCCAATTATTTTCCATTTTATATTCTAGGAATATATGAGTGTTTCAGTTTCTTCCCATGCTTACCAGTGAAGCACTTGTTAATTTTTCTTCTCTTTTTAAAAAACTTATAGTCCTTATAGTGGATATGTAGTGACATCTCACTGTGGTTTTGATATGTATTTCTCTATTGTCTAATGATGTTGAACATCTTTTCATGTGCTTATTGGCCATTTGTATATATATATTTTGAGAAATGCCTGTTCAAATTCTTTTTTTTTTTAATTTTTATTTTCTTTCCAATGGGACTTTTGCACTCCTGTCTTTCCCTGTTTTTAATTAAGCTGTCTCTTTTTATTGTCAGAGTTATTTTTATATATTCTGGATAGTAGACCCTATCATACATGTGATATTTGCAAATATGTTTTAGTCTGTGCATTTTCTTTTCAATTTCTTGATATGTAATATCTTTTGATGCACAAAATTTTTAATTTTGATGTAGTCTAACTTAATATTTTTTCTTTTGTTTTCTATAATTTTAATGTCATGTAGCCATGGGTTGCTTTTAAAAAACCTCTAATTTTGGCCTCTTGGCACATTTAGGCTTCAGATTTTTCCTTTAGCAGCTTTTCTTTTTCCCTCTTCAAATAATTATCAGCCCCAATGACTTGTTCCTCAGTCCCTACTCAGCTGGCCATTTTTTAAGAAGAAACTGAAAATTCCTCAGTTCTAGGATAGCTTTAGGTGCTTGTGAAAAAAATTGTTTGGCCCTGGGGAGAAGAATCTGGCAATAGGTAATGGTCTCGGATAAAGCTTTGAAGTTTAGGAGAAAGATGGAGTGAACTTTTTATACCATGAATATGTTGGCAAAAAATTGTCATTGTTACATAACATTGGTTACAAGTATAATACTAAGACTAAAGTTTTTAAGAATTCCAGTTTGAGGAGTTTCTTTCCTTATAGGCATTACTATCTAACCACAAAGTTCAGACAGGACCTACGTAAATAGTTGAAAAACTAAGACTAGACAAGTGCTTATAGAGTTGACACTTGAATAAAATAGATGATTCAGTGAAAAAGAACAGTCCTTAAGTTTGGAACAAATGAAAGGGAACTTGAAGTAATTGAACTGCATCTTTGTCATACGACATTTATTGCAGTTTTCCTATAATTAGAACTAACTTCCTATAGTTTTGAAAATAGTGATTATTAACATTCTTTCATAAGATGCCATCTTTTAGGGTTTCTAAACCTTGATAATTTCATGGATATTTGATTTTATCTTTATAAATATCTTAGCAGTATAGGATGAGGTTTACTATTTCTCCACTGCCTACTCCCTTAAAAAGATCATAGGGTAAATATTCTGTTTCTTTGCTTTAAGAAATAATGCTTTCGGGTGGCTCACACCTGTAATCCTAGCACTTTGGGAGGCTGAGGTGGGTGGATCACGAAGTCAGGAGTTTGAGATCAGTCTGACCAACATAGTGAAGCCCCATCTCTACTAAAAATACAAAAGTTAGCTGGGTGTGGTGGCGAGCACCTGTAATTCTAGCTATTCGGGAGGCTGAGACAGGAGAATCACTTGAACCCGGGAGGCAGAGGTTGCAGTGAGCTGAGATCGTGTCACTACATTCCAGCCCAGTGACAATGCAAGACTCCATTTCAAAAAATAATAATAATAATGCTTTCAGGAATGACAAGTTTTGCTTCAGTAATAAGTATGAAAAGCAAATTTTTTATTTTGAATAGTATTTTTAACTTTTAAAACATACACTTCACTTCTATTATCTGTTTTTTTAGAAATATAAAAAATTTGGGGATGGGCAGGTAAAAAAAGAAAAAGTAAAAAAATTTTACCATTATTACAAAATATGTGCATGTTATTTCTACTTGTTTCAGATTTAATTATGAATATTTATTTCATCCTGATTTACGAGACAGAGAGAGATGCAAGAGAAAGAGAATATTCGTATTAAAATTAAGCCATAAAACAATTCCCCTTTTAGCAATTTATCCTAAGTAAACAATCAGAACTAGATTTGATGTTTTCCACAAGAATGTTCACTGCAGCAATGTGCACAATAGCACAAAATTAAGCACAATCTTAAAATACAACATAAAGTTCTGGTTCAGTAAATTATGGTGCAGACATCCATTGAACTTCTTGGCAGCCATTAGAATCATGTTATGGGATATTACTTAATGATGTGGGAAACTGTTTATAATACATAATTTGTTATAATTAGTGAAAAACAAATTGCAAAACAATATGGACAAGTGCTTTCAGTTCTTTAATAAAAGGAAGATGTGAACATAGAATAACATTTGAAGGCTGTGTACCAAAATTCTAATGATATCTCTCCATGTTAGGATTATGAGCAGTTTTTCTTGAAGGAACCATATATTGCTTTTATATTAAAATTTTTTTTTGGATTTCTATACTGTATTGTTGATAATTTTAATAGTTTCATTTTACTTTTTTTTTTTTTTTTTGGGATGGAATTCCACTCTTGTCGCCCAGGCTGGAGTGCAATGGCACAATCTCTGCTCACAGCAACATCCACCTCCCAGGTTCAAGCAATTGTCCTGCCTCAGCCTCCCGAATAGCAGGGATTACAGGTGCCTGCCACTACACCCGGCTAATTTTTGTATTTTTAGTAGAGACGGAGTTTCACCATGTTGGCCAGGCTGGTCGGGAACTCCTGGCCTCAGGTGATCCCCCTACCTTGACCTCCTAAAGTGCTGGGATTACAGGCATGAGTCATCTTACATTTTAGAGGTTAAATGCTTTGCTCCTTTTCATCTTACCTGAGTATTTACTATAGTTTTCCATAATATTAGTGTAAATAACCTCATCTATACCTAGAATCTTATATGCCCATAGAAGGTAATCATTATGTTATTTTGATTGGTTTATCTGTGATTGGTGACTTTGTGTTTTTAGATTATGATACTTTGGGGCCTAGTGCTTATTTGGTCAGTCAGATTGCAAATAACTTTTTAAATCTGATTTAACCACCCTGTCAAAGAATTAGGCCTCTATGGCAGAAATAAAGAAAAGCTCTATCTTTATGGAAAGGTTAATACAATTTACATGTATTTTCTTACTGTGTTTTAGTTTGCTGTGCTGCCAAAACAAAACACCACATACTAGGGGGCTTACATAACAGAAATGTAGTTTCTTGCAGCTCTGGGAGCTAGAAGTCTGAGCTCAAGGTGTTGGCAGGTTTGGTTTCTTCTGAGACCTCTCCCTTTGGCTTGCAGATGGTCGCCCTCACACTGCCTTTTCAGAGGCTGTTCCTCTGTGCGTGCATGCTCCTGCTATTTCTGTGGGTACTGCCTCCTCTTTTTTTTTCAGTTGATAATTTTTAAAAATTAATTTATTTTTTTGAGATGGAGTCTCGCTAACCCCCACACCCAGCTAATTTTTGTATTTTTATTAGAGACAGGTTTTACCATATTGGCCAGGCAGGCCTCAAACTCTTGACCTCATGATCTGCCTGCCTTAGCCTCCCAAAATGCTGGGATTACAGGCATGAGCCACTGCATCTGGACCCTTTTTTTCAATTTTAAATTTAAATTAATTTTTTTTCGTAAGTTATTGGGGTATGGGTCGTATTTGGTTACGTAAGTAAGTTCTTTAGTGGTGCTGTGTAAGGTTTTGGTGCACTCATCACCCGAGCAGTATACGCTATACTATATTTTCAGTCTTTTATTCCTTGTTCCCCTCCCATTCTTCCCGCCAAGTCCCCAAAGTCCATTGTATCATTCTTATGCTTTTGCATCCTTATAGCTTAGTTCCCAAGTGTCAGTGAGAATATGTGATGTTTGGTTTTCCATTCCTGAATTACTTCACTTAGAATAATAGTCTCCAATCTCATCCAGGTCACTGCAAATGCTGTTAGTTCATTCCTCTTTATGGCTGATAGTATTCCATCATATATATATATATATATATATATATATATATATATATATATA
>PVKP010048390.1:0-14495 GCA_004027715.1 Plecturocebus donacophilus
GTCTGTGTAAGAGTGTTCTATACATGAAATGTACAATGATTAATTAATATTATTCATATGGGAAACCTGTCCCCTTCCAGGCCAGGCACTGATGATAAGACACGTAATGGCAAAGAGGTGTGGATTTGGAGACAATAAGTAGACACTTGGGTGTAGCAGGGAAGACTTAATATCAAGCTGAGTAATTTCACAATGTGGAGAAACAAAAACAGGTAAGAACAGGGAAGAGCCAAGTACCCCTAAGAAGGAGCTGGGGTATAGGGTGAACGGGACAGGACCCAGGTAGACTGAGGCATAATTCATAATTCTCCCCTCACAGGATGAAGGTAACAAAGAAACCTACTACACTCAAGAGATAACAGACAGGTGTCAGGGAGAGAAATCGGGGACGAAGTTGATTGGATATTCTTACTGAGGCATCAAAATCGGTTAATGTTGTTACTGAGGCATCTGAGACTCTAATCGTTGGCTGAAAATCAGCCAAATCCTTCATATGCTGACCTGGTATCCTTTCCCAAATTCCAAAAGGGAGGTAAGGCAGCATAGTGGAAGTTAAGAGCTTGCACAGGTGTGCTGGGATGAAACTATGACGAGGTAGACTCAAAAGACCAGAACTTACATCTCCCTTAATAATAAAATCATATCTAACTAAGAGAAAACCATGGAACCATCTCCTAGGATCCAGAAGCACTTTAAAAATTAAGATGTTATCTATAAAATACAAAGGAAACTGAATGTTCAAGTTGTTTATACAGAAAGGTTTTGGTTGGCTGATTGGTTAACGGAGGTGAAGTATATAAGCACCTAACGGTTCATTTTGCCCATGTCCAGATAGAGCCAATTTATCAAGACAGGTGAATTGCCATAGAGAAAGAGTTTAATTCTAACAGACCTGGCTAAATGGGAAACTGGAGTTTTGTCACTAAAATCAATCTCCCTGAAAATGTAGAGACTGGGATTTCTTAAGGATAATTTGGCAGGTGGGGGGCCAGGGAGTGGAAAGCACTGATTGGTTGGGCCTGAGATGAAATCACGGGTGGTCAGAGTGGTTCTTCTTGTTCTTCTTTCTTCTGTTCCTGGGTGAGATCGCAGAACTGGCTGAGCCAGATGGTCTGTCTGGGTGGTGTCAGCTGGCGCACCAGAATGCAGGGTCTGAAAAGTATCTCCAGCACCAATCATAGATTTTACAATAGTAATGCTATCCCTAGGAGCAACTGGGGAGGTTTGGAGTCTTGTGACCACTGGCTGCATGATTCCTAACCCATAATTTCTAATTTTGTGGCTAATTTGTTAGTCTTAAAAAGACAGTCTAGTCCCCAGGCAAGAAATGGCTTTTCTTTCAGGAAAGGGCTGTTATCATCTTTGTTTCAAAGTCAAACTATAAGCTAAATTCCTCCCACAGTTAGTCTGGCCTACACACAGGAATGAACAAAGGCAGCTCGGAGGTTGGAAGCAAGATGGAGTCAGTTAGTTTGGATCCCTTTCACTGTCATAATTTTCTCACTGTTATAATTTTTGCAAAAGCACTTTCAAAGGTACTAAGTAAGGCCAGAGATAACCATCCTCTGCTGTGTATTTTGGTGCAAAATTTTTTGTGTTTATTATTTTCATGTGTTACAGATTCTGTCCTTACACATCTAAATGATAGGCCTTTATAGAGATGTTTAAGTGTGGAAAAATTTTTTAATTGTGTATTATCATACAACTTGATAAGAATATGAGATACTCATAGTTTATTGATTATATTTATGAGTCATCATAAATTGAGCTGTTGATATATTAACTCAAAATGAACTTTTTAAAATTATTTACCTGCCTCTCTGTGTGTTCTAAAACATAAAATCCCTATAGTCTTGGTTTTTGAAATGAGCAGCTATAGTTTGTGATTTTCCTTATAAATTTCAATAAAATTAAAAGTGCTCTGTTTACAATAGCAAAGACCTGGAACCAACCCAGATGCCCATCGATGATAGACTGGACAGGGAAAATGTGGCACATATACACCATGGAATACTATGCAGCTATAAAAAAGACGAGTTCGTGTCCTTTGTAGGGACATGGATGAACCTGGAAACCATCATTCTCAGCAAACTGACGCAAGAACAGAAAATCAAACACCGCATGTTCTCACTCATAGGTGAGTGTTGAACAATGAGAACACATGGACACAGGGAGGGGATCATCACACACGGGTCTGTCGGGGGAAAATAGGGGAGGGACAGCAGGGGGTGGGGAGTAGGGGAGAGATAGCATGGGGAGAAATGCCAGATACAGGTGATGGGGAGGAAGGCAGCAAATCACACTGCCATGTGTGTACCTATGCAACAATCTTGCATGATCTCCAAATGTACCCCAAAACCTAAAATACAATTTTTTTAAAAAAGTAAAAAAAAAAATTAAAAGTGCTTTTATTGTTTTCTAGATCTAAACACAATGTGGAGCTTTTGAAAATATTTCTGATATGGTTTGGCTGTGTCCCCACCCAAGTCTCATCTTGAATTTTAGCTCCCACAATTCCCACTTGTCGTGGGAGGGACCCAATGGGAGTAATTAAATCATGGGGGCGGGTTTGCCCATGCTGTTCTCATAGTAGTGAATAAGTCTCACAAGATCTGATTGTTTTATAAAGGAGAGCTCCCCTACACAAGCTCTCTTTTTGCCTGCTGCCATGTAGACATGGCTTTGATTCTCCTTATCTCCTGCCATGATTGTGAGCCCCCACCCCCAGCCATGTGGAACTCCGAGTCAATTAAACTTCTTTCCTTTATAAATTGCCCAGTTTCAGGTCTGTCTTTATTAGCAGCATGAGAACAAACTAATATGATTTCTTTCTTGTTACTATTATATTGTCTGAATCAGGCTAGATTTGAATTTGTTAGCATAGCTCTAGATCAAGCAATGTCAAGCATGAGATCATTTCTTGTATTTCTACTCCATCTTGTGTGATTGGGCAAATGTCACCAGTAGAAGGGAGTCCTCTAAGCATCTGGGTCAACTTTGTGTGAAGGTGTAAGTGGTAGACAAGTTGCCAGGGTGAGAAGTTTCTGCAGATACCCTTCAAACCTCTCCACATATCCTCTCTCTCCCACTGTTGATGGCTTCCTCTACACCAGGACATAAGTCTTTCCTTCTGCAATTAGAGAAGGCAGGTTACTTAAATTCATGCATTAAATTATTCATAGAGAGCAAATTGTGACGGAGGTGTGGGAGGAAGAATTGAATACTCAATTTGTACAGTCTCCAAATAAGGTACGTACATTGTCTCCTTTCAGTCTCACAAGCCTATAAGGTAGCAGTGTTGATGTCCACATTTTATAAAGACCCTAGAACTTAGAAATGCTAAGTGATTTCCTCTATGTGCCATGGCTGGTAGAGTAGGGATTTGAAGCCAAGCAGCATGAATCCAGTTTTAATGCTCTTAGCCACTGTGCTAGGATCTTGATTCATGGTTTGAAACCATGCCCTACCCAAATAGTAAATGCAAACCGGTCCAGTCCAGGCTGGGAGTGCCTGTGCTGAAAAGTTGCAAGATAAGAATGCTGGGGCTGATTGATAGGGCTTTCTCAATTGCCTGTTCCTACATTCTGTGTCTGCTTCCATACTGGTGACCCCCAACCCTGGGAAATGCTTTTCATGCCCATTCATTAGGTGTGATCATATCATACAATTCAAATTCACAGTTATGGAGGTCACCTAGCAATTTACAATTGCTTTGTCTGCCTAGCTTGAGTTTACTCAGAAACAGCTCTTCCTCATCCTACTCAGATGCCCTGTAAGGCCTCCTTCCTTGCCCTACAGAGCAGAAAGTAATGAGATTAGTGTATGTTACAGTCTGATATTTGTGTTCTCCAAAATTCATATTTTGAAATGCTAACCACCAAGGTAATTGTATTAGGGGGTGGGGTGTCTTAGTTCATTTTGTGCTGCTATCACAGAATGCCTGAGACTGAATAATTTATAAAGAACAGAAATTCATCTCTTACAATTCTGGAGACTGAGATATCCAAAATTCAGGGGATAGCAGATTCTGTGTCTGGTAAGGGCTTGCTCTTTGCTCCAAAGATGGTACCTTGTCACTGTACCGCCTCATGACAGAAGGACAAACACTGTGTTCTCACATGGCAGAAGGAATGAAAGGCCTAGGCCATTCCTGAAGTCCTTTTTTTTTTCTCTGAGACAAAGTTTCATTCTTTTTGTCCAGGCTGGAGTGCAATGGCGCAATCTTGGCTCACCACAACCTCCCCCTCCCAGGTTCAAGCGATTCTCTTGTTTCAGCCTCCTGAGTAGCTGGGATTATAGACATGCACCACCACACCCAACTAATTTTGTGGGTTTTTTGGGTTTTTTTTGGGGGGGGGTTAGTAGGGACGGGGTTTCTCCATGTTGATCAGGCTGATCTCAAACTCCTGACCTCATTTGATCAACCCACCTTGGCCTCCCAAAGTGCTGGGATTACAGACATGAGCCACCTCACCCGGCCCCCTGAAATCTTTATAAGGGCATTAATTCCATTCATGAGGACAGAGCCCTCATGATTTAATCACTTCCCCCAAGTGCCCCAACTCCTAATACCATCATCTTGGGGTTTACGTTCCAATATATAAATTTTGGAGGGACACATACATTCAACTCATAGCAACTGATATTATTCACTTCACATCCACTAGGGTAATTGTAATAAAAACATCAGATAATAACGAATGTTGGAAACGATGTGGAGAAATCATAATCCTCATTTATTGCTAGTAGGAACATAAAAATGGCACAGCCACTTTGGAAAACAGTGCAGCAGTGTGTCAAAAGTTAAAAATAGAGTTATTTGATTCAAAAATTCCCCTTCTAGGTATATTATATCCAAAAGAAATAAAAACATACAAGTCCACAAAAAAGCTTGAATGCATATGTTCAAGGCATTATTCATAATAGCTAAAAAGTAGGAACAATCCAAATGTCCATCAAGTGATGAGTGGATAAAGGTGGTATATTCATAGGATGGAAATGTATTTGGTCATAAAAAACAAAAATACTCCTGCTATAACATGAGTGAATCTTCAAAACATTATGCAAAGTAAAAGAAGCCAGTCACAAAAGACCACTTATGATTTCATTTATATGAAATGTTCAGAATAGGTAAATCTATAAAGATAGAAAGCAGAATAGTGCTTGTCTAGGGCTAGAGATATTGGAAAATGACACAGCTACAGGGTACAGTGCTTCTTTGGGAAATGATTAGAATGTTGCAAAATTTATTGTGATGATGGTTGCATACTTCTGTGAACATGCTAAAAACCACTGACTTGTACACTTTAAATGGGTGAATTGTATGGTATGTGAATTATATTTCAATGAAGCCACTAATTAAAAAAAAAGATGACATAATGGAAGACAACATCCAGGCAAAAACAAAAATGAGTTCAGTGGATGGATTGATCTGGCCTGGAGCAGTGGTTCTCATTCAGGGGTGTACCTGCTCCTGAGCACCATGAGGTGGCCCCTGGGAGGTCCCAGTACAGAGTGTCCTGACCACATGTGGCGAGCACAGCCTTGCAGGAGGTCTGCTTTCAGGATCGGGAAACCAGACTCAGAGTCTAGGAGGCAGGAGAATGTGAGGGAAGGAAGCTGAGCTTTAGCACCAGACGCACACAGGCCTGATAGCTGGTGTGCATGGCAAGTCAGTTTCTTCATCTGAGCTCCAGTTCTACTGTCTACAGTCCCATCACTCAAAGCATGCTCATGCCCAACAAGATCAAGCTGTTAGATATGCAGAATCTTAGGCCACACCCCAGAACTACAGAATCAGAATCTGTGTTTTGTTGAAGTGTAGCAAGCACTGACTTACAAAATGGAAATAACAATACTTTTTTCAAAAGAACTTTGTGAGGATTCTTAACAGTAATTACTGCCATTTACCTGATACTATGGGCTAGATACTAGAATAATCTAATGCAGAGGCCTAGCTTAGTGACTGCACATAGTAAGTGCTGTGTCTGAGTTTTTGTGTTCCCCCAAAATTCACCTGTTAAACCTAAACCCCAAAGTGATGGAGGTGGGGCCTTTGGAAGTGATTAAGTCATAAGAGTGAAACCTTATTAATGGGATTAGTGTCCCTATAAAAGAGGCCCCAAAGAGCTGCCCATACCTATCCACTATGAGAGGTCACAGCAAAAAGGTACCATCTATAAATGAAGAAACAGGCCCTCAGCAAATATCAAGTTTGCCAGTGCCTCGACCTTGGGCTTCTCAGAATCCAAATCTGCAAGAAATACATTTCTGTGATTTTGATTTTTTATTTTTCTTTTTCGTAGAGATAGGGTCTTGCTTTGTTGCCCAAGCTGGTCTTGAATACCTGGCTTCAACTTATCCGCCCACCTCAGCCTCCCAAAGTGCTGAGATTGCAGAAATAAGGCACCATGCCTGGCCTAAACTTCTGTTATTTATAAACTTTCTCGTCTATAGAATTTTGTTACAGCAGCTCAAATGGACTGACAATAAATCTTCAATATGTGGCAGTTATTGTTTAAAAGAGCCTGACTCAGGAGGAAGAAGGAGTCTGAATGTTGGAATCTGACACAACCAATCCTCACACTGACTCTGACCCTCTGTGACATTGAGATCTCTAGCAAGTTATTTAACCCTCCTGAGCCTTGACTTGCTAATCTGTAAAGTGGGCTTACCTCACAGGATGGTTGTGAAACTTAAATGAGAAATCATGTGTCCCGTAGCTGCCCTGTACCTGGCAACACAGTGGAGTCCAGCAAATAGCTGGACATTTTCTCTTCTCCCTACAACCAGACCTAGAAGGACTTTGTTGTGGAAGAGACCCAACCGTCTTGAAGCATTCTCGATCTTGCACCTAGCCCTACCTCTCCATATTATTCATTCACGTATCTACTGACAAAATTCTTTCTGAGCATCTACTATGGGCCAGGCACAATGCTACGTGAACAGACACTGCAGCTGTGGTTTCCGACTCATGAAACTCAACCTGGCCTTAATAAAATAGGCCTGTTTACCCACCTGCTTTGAGAGCTGTAAAAACAAAGCACATTGTCTCTCAGCAGCCATCTGAAACAATTAGTCTAGATTTTCAGCCCTAATGTGCTTCCACACTGTGAAAAAGTACTTTTTCAAGGGGGGAAGAAGACATAAATTAGTATAATAATGTAATTAAAATGCATTTTCCTTCCACTTATTTAAATTAATCTTTTTTCCATCTTAAGAAAGTGCATCCTTCCTTGGAAGTAGTTAAAAAGATTCAAAAAGATTGTTAAGATAAAGCAAGAAATGCCCCAAACACAAAACACAAATACCCTACCCCGCAAGCCAAGGAGAGCCACCCTTCCTGCAACGATGACTGCCATGTCTACAAAAGACCCTGGACTTTGGGGCTCCACAGAGACCCTTGGATGAGATTTCCCAGGACCAGGTCACCAGCCCTCTCGGTAAACACTCCTTTGTTTGTTCATTCTCTCAAAATTTTCTTCTGTGCCTGGCACTAGGAACACCAAAATGGATAGTGGTATTGTTTGAATCTCTGTGCCTCTCCAAATCTCATGTTGAAATATAATCCCCAGTACTGGAGGTGGGGTCTAGTGGAGGTGTTTGGATCATGAGGGCACATCCCTCATGAATGGCTTGGCACCATTCACTTGGTGATGAGTGAGTTCATGCGAGATCTGGTTGTTTAAAAGTGTGCGGCACCTCCTGCTCGCTTGCTCCTGCCCCGCTTTTGCCTTCCACCGTGATTGCAAGTGTCCTGAGGCCTTCCTGGAAGCAGATGTCAGTGCCATGCTTTCTGTACAGCCTGCAGAACTGTGAGCCAATTAGACTGCTTTTCTTTATAAATGACCAAGCCTCTTCGATAAAATTCAACATCTCTTCCTGTTAAAAACTCTCAATAAATTAGTATTGAAGGAGCATACCTCAAAATAATAATAGCTATCTATGACAAACCTATAGCCAACATCGTACTGAATGGGCTAATGCTGGAAGCACTCCCCTTGAAAACTAGCACAAGACAAGAATGCCCACTTTCACCACTCCTATTTAACACAATATTGGGAGTTCTGGCCACGGCAATCAGGCAAGGGAAAGAAATAAAGGTACATTCAAATAGGAGGACATAAAGTCAAACTATCCCTGTTTGCAGATGACATGATCCTATATCTAGGAAACCCCATCATCTCACCCAAAAGCTTCTTAAGCTGATAAGCAACTTCAGCAAAGTCTCAGTATACAAAATCAATGTGTAAAAATCGCTAGCATTCCTATACACCGACAGACGTCAAGCCAAGAGCCAAGTCATGAATGAACTCCCATTCACAACTGCCACAGAAAGAATGAAGTACCTAAAAATACAGCTAACAAGGGAGGCAAAAGAGTTATACAAGAAGAACTACAAACCACTGCTCAAAGAAATCAGAGGTGACACAAATGAAAAAACATTTCATGCTCCTGAATAGGAAGAATTAATATCATTACAATGGCCATACTGCCCAAAGCAATTTATAGATTCAATGCTCTTCCCATTAAACTACCATTGACATTATTCACAGAACTAGAGAAAACTATTTTAAAATTCAGATAGAACCAAAAAGGAGCCCGAATAGCCAAGCCAATCCTAAGCAAAAAGAGCAAAGCTGGAGGGCTTTGTTACTACAGGGCTGCAGTAACCAAAACAACATGTACTGGTACAAGAACAAACACATAGACCAGTGGAACAGAATAGAGAACCCAGAAATAAACCTATTTACCTACAATCATCTGATCTTTGACCAACCTAACAAAAACAAGCAATGGAAAAAGGATTCCTCATTCAATCAATAGAGCTTGGAAAAATGGCTAGCCATATACACAGACAGGACACAGTCCCTGTCCTCAAGGGGACTGACTGTCTAGTAAGAAGCCAGTCAAGCAAAAAAGAGTAGGACCCCAGGGCTACCAGTGTTCTAACAGGGACACACACAGAGAAAGGACCACACCGTGCCTGGCAGGCAGGCAGTAGCAGGGTGGACTCCTCACAGGTGACCTTTTAGCTGAGTCCAAGGATGAGAAAGAATAGCCAGATGGGGGAGGGGATAAGGGGTTGTCCAGGCAGAGGGGCCAGAAGGGACAAAGCAATGGGCGTGTGGGAGAGTGTGGAGAGGAGAGGGGCATTAAGCCACCTGAGAAGATTAGTGGCAGGAAGTGTGTCAGGGCTAGGGTGTAGGGACTTTGTACTGAGGGCCTTAAGAAACCGGAATGAGCCCCCAGAGAGCAGAGGTGGAGGGCCTAGTAGCCTAGTAGCCTTCATTTTTTCATTCTGACAAAATGAAGCCAGACACTCAACCTGCGAAGGACACAGTGGCAAGTCCCATTCCCTCCTCTGGAAAGCAATATTGGTATCCTGAGTTATTGGTTTTCTGTCGCCACCTGCTGGCAAATTTTAAATTTGGTTCAATCAAATATTCAAAGAAACTAAAAAACAGAATAATTGCAGGTAACTTCTGTAAAGTTGCAAAAGACCAAATGAGAGTAACACTTACTATTAAAAAGCACATTATTAGAGTTTCACTCAATAACAGGAGAGGAGAGCCTCACCTGGGACTCCGGGGTTCAAAACAAAGCTCTACGACTTATCTGAAAATCATTTCACTTATCTTACCTTGGGTTTTAATGTCTGTAAAGTGAGAGAACATTTTCTCAACTCACAGTTGTTGAGGGGAATAAAAGACATCATGAGTGTAAAGAGCCTGGCACGTGGTGGAAATCCAACAGGATTTGGGGTTAAGGTGGTAGAAAACCAACTTTGCACATGACCTATGGCCAGCTCCTGCAATAACTCCACTTCCTATACTGGGAGCTTCGCTTACTCCTTTAGGTCTGAAACCTCAGGGGATGACACAGCCCCACACGTGACCCCCAGGCCAGGACAACTCTCTGCTCTTTTCCACTTTCTTGCAGACACCAGGAACTGAGATGGCCCTTTCTGTGTTTCATGGCCTGCACCCTTGGCCTGGCTGCCTTACGGGCAAAGTTTTTTCCAACATGCCTCTTCCCAAACTTCCTGTGAATCATGCTGATACATGACTAGTTGATAATC
The DNA here is from genome assembly GCA_004027715.1 of Plecturocebus donacophilus. Classification (NCBI taxonomy): domain Eukaryota; kingdom Metazoa; phylum Chordata; class Mammalia; order Primates; family Pitheciidae; genus Plecturocebus; species Plecturocebus donacophilus. The sequence goes on from PVKP010048390.1 coordinate 10,082, forward strand.
CTAGGGAAACAGACAGGGAGCAACAGAAAAGACAGATGAGGGAATGAATAACCAAGCCGAAGAAATCTTTTTTTTTTTTTAATTTTTATGGTTACATACTACAGGTATATGTATATATGTCTGTATCTCATGGGTTACATGAGATATTTTGATATAGGTATACAATATGTAATAATGACATCAGAGTAAAGGGTATTTATCACCTCAGGTGTTTGTCCTTTGGGTTACAATCTAACTTTTTTAGTTATTTTTACATGTCCAATAAATGATTGTTGACTGTAGTCACCCTGTTGTGCTATTAAATACTAGATGTTATTCATTCTAGCTCTATTTTTGCACTCATTAACCATCCCCATTACCTTTCCCACTAGCCTTCCCAACCTCTTGTAACCATCCTCTGACTCTCTATTTCCATGAGTTCAATTGCTTTAATTTTTAACATCCACAAATAAGTGAGAACATGCAAAGTTTGTCTTTCTTTGCCTGGTTTATATCACTTAACATAATGACCTTAGTTCCATGCATGTTGTTACAAATGACAGGATCTCATTCTTTTTTACAGCTGAATAGTACTCTATTGTGTACGTGTACCACATTTTCTTTACTCATTAATCTGCTGATGGACACTTAGGTTGCCTCCAAATCTTGGCTATTATGAATAGTGCTGCAACAAAATGGGAATGCAGCTATCGCTTTGATACACTGATTTCTTTTCTTTTGGGTATATACCTAGCAGTGGAATTACTGGATCATATGGTAGCTCTATTTTTATTTTTTTGAGGAATCTCCACACTGTCTCCATAGTGGTTGTACTAATTTACATTCCCACCATCAGTTTATGAGGACTCCTTTTCACCAGCAATTGTTATTGCCTATCTTTTGGATAAAGGCCATTTTAGCTGGGGTAAGATGATATCTCATTGTAGTTTTGACTTGCATTTCTCTGATGATCAGTGATATTGAGCACTTTTACATATACCTGTTTGCCATTTCTATGCCTTGAGAAATGTCTATATGGATATTTTGCCTATTTTTAATTGAATTATTATATTTTGTCCTATAGTGTTGTTCGAGCTCCTTATATTGATATTTGGTTATCAATCCATTGTTAGATGGGTAGTTCACAAATATTTTCTTGAATTCTGTGAGTTGCCTCTTCACTTATTTCCTTTGCTGTGCAGAAGCATTTTAACTTGAAGTGATCTCATTTGTCCATTTTTGTTTTGGTTGCTTATGATTGTGGTGTATTAAACAAGCAATCTTTGCCCAGTTCAATGTGCTGGAGTTTCCCTAGTGTTTTCCCTCTGTGATGTCATAGTTTCAGGTCTTATATTTAAGTCTTTTGTACATTTTTATTTGATTTTGTATATGGTGATAGAGGTCTAGTTTTGGTCTTTTGTATATGGATATCTGGTTTTCGCAGCACCATTTATTGAAGACACTGTCCTTTTCCCAATGTATGTTCTTGGCAACTTTGTTGAAAATGAGTCAATTGGAGATGTATGGATTTGTTTCTGGGCTATCTATTCTGTTCCATTGGTCTCTGTGTCTATCTTTATGCCAATACCATGCCGTTTTGGTTACTATAGCTCTGTAGTATAATTTGAAGTCAGGTAATATGATTTCTAGTTTTTTTTCTTTTTGCTCAAACTAGCTTTGGCTATTCTGGGTTTTTTGTGATTCTATATAAATTTTAAGATTATTTTTTCTATTTCTGTGGACATTTTTATTGGGAGTTTGATAAGGATTGCATTGAATCTGCAGATTGCTTTGGATAGTGTGGATATTTTAACAATGTTGACTCTATAAATCCATGAACATGGAATATCTTTCCATTTTTTGTGTCCTCCACAATTTCTTCAATCAACATTTTATAATTTTTATTATAGTGATATTTCATTTCTTTGATTAATTCCTAATTTTAAACTATTTGTAGGTATTGTGAATGGGATTACTTTCTTCATTTCTTTTTCAGCTTGTTTGGTGTTAACATATAGAAATGCTACTCATTTTTGAGTCTTCCACCAAGATGGCCAAATAGGAACACCTCCTGTCCACAGTTGCCAGCAAGAGCAATCCAGAAGGAGAGTGATCTTCCCATTTCCAACCTAGGTACCAGGTTCATCTCTTTGGGACTGATTAGACAGTGGGAGTAGCCCAAGGAGGGCAAACCTAAGCAGGGTGGGGCATTACCTCACCCAGGAAGGGCAAGGGGCTGGAGAACTCCCTCTCTGAGCCAAGGGAAGCCATTAGGGACTTTTCCAAACACTCCAGCACTCTGGCTCAGATACTGCACTTTTCCCACAGTCTTCACAGATTCCCTCTGTTGCTTACAACATCAACACCCTGGGTTTCCAGCACAAAACTGGGTGGCTGTGGTAGCCACAGCAAATTTTTTTCATGCCCCAGTGGCACCTGAAATGCTAGCAAGACAGAACTGCTCGTTCCCCTGACACTTGCCTGTGTAAACAAAATCACTGGAAAGTTTACATAGCAACCAGGTGGAGCCCACAGCAGCTCAGCAAAGCCTCTGCAGGCAGACTGTGACTAAACTCCCTTCTTGCTGGGCAGGGCATCTCTGAAAAAAAGCAGCAGCCTGTCAGGGACTTACAAATAAAGCTCCCACCTTCCTGGGACAGAGCACCTGGGAAAAGGGGCAGTGTGGGTCTTGCTTCAGCAGACTTAAACATCCCTGCCCAGCTCCTCTGAAGGGACCAATGGAGCTCCCAGCACAGCAGCACCTGAGCTCTGATAACGGACAGACAGACTGCTTAAGTGGCTCCCTGACCCCAGTTTATTCCAATAGACACCTCACACAGGAGAGCTCTCAATGACATCTGGTGGTACCCTTCTGGGACAAGTCTACCAGAGAAAGGAACAGACAGCAGTCTTTGCTATTCTTCAGCCTCCGCAGGTAATTCCCAGGCATGCAGGGTCTGGAGTGGACCTCCAGCAGACCTGCAGCAGAGGGGCCTGACTGTTGGAAGGAAAACTAGAAAATACAAAGAAATAGCTTCAACATCAACAGAAAGGACATCCACTCAGAGATCCCATCCAAAAATCACAAACTTCAAAAACCAAAGGTAGTTAAATCCACGAAGATGGGAAGAAACCAGCGCAAAAAGGCTGAAATCACCAAAAACTAGAATGCCTCTTCTCCTCCAAGGGATTACAACTCCTCACCAGCAAGGGAACACAAGTGGATAGAGAATGAGTTTGACAAATTGACAGAAGCAGGCTTCAGAAGGTGGGTAATAACAAACTTCTCTGAGCTAAAGGAGCATGTTCTAACCCAATGCAAGGAAACTAAGAACCTTGAAAAAAATGTTAGACAAAATGCTAATTAGAATAACTAGCCTAGGGAAGAACATAAATGACTTGATGGAGCTGAAAAACACAGCACAAGAACTTAACGAAGCATACACAAATTTCAATAGCTGAGTCAATCAAGCAGAAGAAAGAATATCAGAGATTGAAGATCAACTCAATGAAATTAAGCAAAGAGGCAAGATTAGAGAAAAAAGAGTGAAAAGAAATGAACAAACCCCCAAGAAATATGGGATTATGTGAAAAGACCAAATCTACATTTGATTGGTGTACTTGAATGTGACAGGGAAAATGAAAGCAAGTTGGAAAACACTCTTCAGGATGTTGTCCGGGAGAACTTCCCTAACCTAGCAAAGCAGGCCAATATTCAAACTCAGGAAATACAGAGAACACCACAAAAATATCCCTCAAGAAGAGCAACCCCAAGGCACATAATCATCAAATTCACCAGGGTTGAAATTAAAGAAAACATGCTCAAGGAAGCCAGAGAGAAAGGTCAGGTTACCCACAAAGGGATGCCCATCGGACTCACAGAGGATCTCTCAGCAGAAGCCCTACAAGCCAGAAGAGAATGGGGCCAATATTCAACATCCTTAAAGAAAAGAATTTTCAGACCCCATCTGAAAGTCACCAACTACAAAGACCACAGGTAGATAAATCCACAAAGATGGGAAGAAACCAGCATAAAAAGGATGAAAGCACCCAAAATCAGAATGTCTCTCCTCCTCCAAGGGATTACGACTCCTCACAAGCAAGGGAACAAGGCTGGATGGAGAATGAGTCTGATGAATTGACATAAACAGGCTTCAGAAGGTGGGTAATAACAAACTTCTCTGAGCTAAAAGAACACGTTCTAACCCAATGCAAAGAAGCTAAGAATCTTGAAAAAAGGTTTGACGAAATGCTAACAAGAATAAACAGCTTAGAGAAGAACATATATGAATTGATGGAATTGAAAAACACAACACCAGAACTTCACAAAGTATACACAAGTTTCAATAGCCAAATCGACCAAGCAGAAGAAAGAATATCAGAGATTGAAGATCAATTCAATGAAATAAAATGAGAAGGCAAAATTAGAGAAAAA